>JAJOOF010005730.1:0-34172 GCA_029582545.1 Solanum lignicaule
GAAAAAATCCCACCAATACAAATATGTAGCAGGCCAGAGAATGATAGAAACAAAAAGTTAATACATTTGAGGAGAAAATCAGTGCACACAGTGGCTTCAGAAATAGACCACTAATATGAAACTATACCAACAAAATCGATTGCAACAATACAAACAAAACCTATAGATGCAACTATACAAACAAAACCAATACAAACAGGAAACATGCCAGAGTATGATAGAAGCTGAAAGAGGTGTGCTCTATGTTGTTTGGTAACTTTGGTATATGACATTTTGGGCTTAATTTCTTCTCTTCTTGTATGTCTTTGTTCGTCATAGCTTCTCTCTTGTGAATACTACTACAAGTTATACAAATTATGATTGTCCTATCAAGTAAGACTAACGATTGGACAATGAAGGAACTATAGAAAAATACTGAAGCAGAGGATACAGTGTTGTTATGTAAGTCCCTCATCCTTGTGCATGCTACTTTATACTCTACAGGAGAAGAAAAATGAGCTAGTAATTTGATCCAGATCTTTCAAGTTCAAAAATTATTCAGAAAGGAAACCTTGTCAATTGTTTCGTTAATGGTAGTTATCTTTTTATTTAAAGTATTCTTATTGAAAAACAGAACCTATAAAAGTTGTTTCGTCGAAGAAGGTTTTTGTTCTCAAGAAGTAAATATATTCATTGGATGAACTACCCCATAGAGCAGAAGCAGTTGGACCAAGTCCTAAACTACGAACATACCCACTTCTTTCATTTCCTAAAACCAGGGAATACACATCACCTTTCTAAGCAACACGGTGAGGAGGATGGTCAGTAGATCCCTCACTATTGCTCATCTTCTCATTTATCATGTCCTGACCAAAGAAAATATATTAAATTCAATTTGGAATTCATTTGTTCGCTTTTTCTGTTTTACCCTTAATTTTTTCCAATGTAGAAAATAGAAGAAAGAAAAAATCTTACAATTTCTTTGGCCGAATCATCATCCAATGGTCTACCATCCACACGTTTTTTATGAGTTAATAAGAATATTTCTGCTCATGTATGCTCTATACCATTTGAAGTCTAATACAATAAAATTGATGTAATCTATGCTTGTCAAGAAGAGTTAAATTATTATAATTTTTTAATTTCAATAGGTTTACCTGCTCATTCATCAAGGTAGCAATACTTCTGGATCCTCCCATGTGAGGCATCTTTTGCTTGGTCCTATTATTTCTATTTGCTTGGGTATGTCTCTGTCATTGAAAGATTAAAACGATCTCTTATGATTTATAAATATAAAGTGAGCATAACAAAAATCTAAGCACTATGAAAATTAGCAACTTGGAGAATGCTGTAAATATTTGTTGATACCTTAGCTTTGTCGAAAAGACAATAAGAGACAAGACCATTTCATTGATCTCTCTGTATAGGACTTGGTCTATTTTTTAGCAAAGCATCTTTAGTCTTATACTTAGGAATATGGTAACCTTTTAACTGACACTTTTAATCTTTCCATTTCTTTTCTAGCGACTTTAACACAAAGGCTTCTCCTCATTGTGGGATAGAGAACTTCTTCTGAAAAAATAAAGCCTACATTTAGAAAATAACATCATGTATAATAGACCTTGCTCACCTCAGAATAATGAATAAGCCATACCCTCACAAAATTAAGCAAATTCTTCTTTTCCTCATTGTCGAAATTTCTCTAATCATCTACATGTAGAGGAATTAATTCTAGAGTTCTTGCAATAATTCCTAGAAAGCTAGAAAGCTTTCGACCCTCTTTTCTAATAGCCTGATTACGACTATTAAACGACATGCCAACTATTTTTTCTGGAGGAAGTTTCAAAATATCTTTTAGTAAAGTAGGTCCACACACCTTTCTTGCCTCCGAATTTCCTAGAAGGAAAAATATTTGAAGGACATCAAATAATAAAAACTTATATGGTTAAAAAATTGAGAGATGCTTCACAATATGTTAAATAATAGTATCAAGACAAAACAATGGAAAACAAAAATAATATAATCTACCTGTTGCCTATCTGATGTATCCTTTTCAAATTATGTCTTACTCAAATGTTTACTCTACTGCAATTCTGGAGTACCAAACGGTACAAATTTTGAAACTAGCCAGTAAGGCGAGAAAAATCTTAAAGTGAGAAAATCACCCCAGGCAATAGCGTACTAGCCATTCATGGAGACGAAAAACTTGATACACTCATTGACGAGAGTATTGCTAGTTGTGGTGTCACTACTCACATACACAAGTCCTTCATAAATAAAACCACCAAGGAGTGAAAGTTTCTAGTTTTACCTTGGATATATATTGGCTAATGACACTGTTTTTGTTAATGCTTTTCCTTCTTTATCTAGGTATATATACTCAGGATGGAAACACTATAACTTCAAGCTTAAAGATTTGATTGAAGATAATATTTTAAGAAAGAACTCTACTAATTTATCCATCTCTCATTAAGTTAGGGAAGCATATCAAGTTGTTGAGCTTCAAGATACAGATAAGATATTTGGCATAATAGATATCCAACTCATTCGTTGTTTGAAAAATGTTTCTAAATATAATTAGACAAGCATAATTGGAAGATATGGCTGAAGGAAGCTTTGTGACTCTTCAAATACATGGCTCTCATTTTCTTAGAGTTATCATTTATAATCTACAGTCAAGTTTCCAGCAAATATTAACATTTTTTAGTTTTTCACACTGGAATGCAGAGAGAATCGACCATAGTAACAAAAATTAAAGAACGGTTGAACATGGATGGATCAACTATTTAATAACCAATATATGTAATAGCAACAATATGTGGATAAAAAAACTCTCTAGTTCCATCAACAAAGTTTTTCCTAGCATGTAAAACTAATAACAAATAGACAACTTAAGAAGTATTACCTGATTCATCAATGCCACCAATAAAATTATTCAACTCATTAGATTGATCATTGTGATCTTGGGTTTGAGAGTGATTCTCTCGCATTAAGTTGCACTAATAGCGGAATAACATGACACATGCAATAAAAGAGAAAGCAACATCATCTTAATCTTTGAAAAACCATACTAATGCCCCAGAATAAAAAAAATTCAATTCATAAAAAACAACTTGGCACTTCACAATCCAAGGGATAAAAAATAAATAAAAGAAAAGGCACGCACATAAAGTTCACTCAAAACATTCACTAATCAACCAACACAAAAATGAAAAATTTACATCTAAGTCAGATTCATCTGCTATAAAATGATTCATATTGAAAAATACTTTATTCAAATTTATATAAAAAATAACAAATACTTAAAGGTTCTTTATTAACATTTGCAAAAAAAATATATTTTGTAATAACCACCTATCATTCAGGATCACTTTCATTTTCGATATCATTTCCTCCCTCAAGATTAGCTCACCGTTATTTGAAGAAGCTTGAGTATGGACTTCCATATCAATTATTATTCCATCGACTCCACTCCTTACCCAATCATTATTCTCATAATCTGGAACATGGGAATTTTTTTAAATAGCTAAATTAGTGGAATCACTATTCATTGATGACTTGAGTTGCATATTGTTTTCCTATCCCATATAAAAAATGTCTCGAGGTTTAACTAACCTAGAGACAAACCATTCATGATAATGAGGATCTTGTACAAATATTACTTGTTGGGCATGTTCAGCAAAAATAAAGGGTTCATGATGGTCTCGATTGCAAGAATCAGGCAAGCAAGAAAAATTCACAACTGTGAAATCCAAGTCATCTCCCATAATTCCACTACCTTTGGTTACATCGACCCAATCACTCTTAAATAAGACAACCTTAAATTCTTCATAGTAGTTTAACTCTACAATGTCATTCAATATACCATAATATGAGATATTTGCAGACTTTTGAACATTGTCGCTTGAACTTGCGTAACTTTTGTTTTTTGAAACAACCATAACACCACCATTTTGTGTTTCTAGGTACTCTTAAATTTGTTTTGTTCGAAACCGATACCCATTATATACATCATTAGTATTAAATCTTTTCGCAATGTAACTCGGCCCATTTGCAAGAGCTTTAATATTCTGTAAGATATCAGATATGACCTCCAATTCTTTTGCCTAACCAAATAGAAAGATACAACTATAAATTTTGATAGAAGGTCGAGTGAAATAATTAAAGTAACAAAGAACATAGTCCTACTACTTACTTGCTTCTTGAACAACTCACTAAATAAATCGAAATGCATGTGAACTTTCGATTTCAGCAATATGTTCTCTGTTCATGTGAGTCATATATATCAATTTTGTTATCAAATTAATTAATATACACTTAATCAACAATAGATATAACACTTACTTTTATAACTTTAAACCACCTCTTACTCACAATTGAAAAGCACATGTTGATGTGCTTGCAATAATGTTTACTCATTCATTTCATATACATCTACTACACTCTCCAATAGTAGGAAAAATGCATTCGTTTTTACTAGTCTCATTTTGATTCTCATCATTGCATCTTCTTGAACAATAAGACATTGAATCTCCACCCTCCAAATACCGTGAGCAAAATGGTAAACATTCATTTGCTATGTATGCTTATGTTATTGAACCTTTTGGACATGCACGAATACGAGCATATGATTTTAAAGTACCCAAGTACCTATGAATAAAGAAATGTTATTAGTTTTATATTATTATATTTAATAACTAAAGATATATCTAATGAAGAACCAGTGATAATCTTCATACCTCTCAATTGGGTACATCCAGCGATAATGTACTAGATCCGCAAGTTTAGCCCCAGTTGCCAAGATAGTAACAAAGTGTACAATTATAGTAAAGAATCCCGGGGGAAAGAATTTCTCCATAGTAGACAATATTTTAGGAATTTTTTCTTCAGGTAATTTTAACTCTTCCAGTTTTAGAACTTTGCTAATAAAACACGAAAGAATGTGCATAGTTCAATTAAAACATACTTAACTCATTTATATGTTGATCTTCGCAAGGCAAGAGGAAGAAGTTCTTGCATTATAACATGGCAATCATGAGTTTTTAGTCAAGATATCTTTTTGTTGCGAATCCAACGTGAGATATTAGAGGCATAGCCATGTGAAACTTGGAATTTTGTAGTACTTCATAAAATATTTCTTTTTCATTTCAAGACAGAGTGAAATAAGTAGGAGGAAGATATGCTCTCCCACTTCAATATTGTCTTTTGACATTTTACCAAGACCCAATAGTGTATATAATATGTTATCACAAACTTTCTTTTCTATGTGCATTACATCAAGATTATGGCGCACCAAATTATACTCCCATTAAAGAAGATAAAAAATATGCTCCTCTTTTTGCATGTATTTTTTATTACCCAACTTACCTCTTCACTTGACTTGCCTAGAGTAAACTTTATATCTTTAAATTGATCCAGCACTTGTGACCCAGATATTGTGCAAGGTGTATGTCTTGTTTCCTTAGTTCCATCAAATAATTTTGCATCATTTCGATATTTGTGTCAAAACTTCAAGAAACGTCGGTGCCCCATAAAACAAAATTTCTTGCCATGTTTGAGCCTTTTAAATTGAGTGTGTATGTTGCAAGAAGGGCATGCAGACCAACCAGAAGTGCTCCATCCAGAAAGAGTACCATATGCTGGAAAATCATTTATAGTCCACATGAGAGTTGCTCTCATTTGAAATGTCTCCTTTGTAGATGCATCTTATGTTTCTGCCCCAACACTCCATAATTCATTTAACTCTTCTATTAATGGTTTCAAAAAGACATCAATATTATTTCCAGGTGATTTTGGTCAAGGAATCAGTAAGGACATAATAAAGAACTCTTCTTTCATGCACATCCATGGTGGAATATTATGGCATTAAAATCACTGGCCAAGTACTATGAACTGTTCGCATTGTGCCAAATTGATTAAATCCATCATAAGCTAATCCCAAGCGAACATTGCGAGGATCTCCTGCAAATTCAGAATACTTACTATCAAAACATTTCCAAGCTTTGGAATCTGCCGGATGTCGTGGAATCCCATCTTTGTTTCTCTCTTCATGATGCCATCACATTGCATTAGAAGTTTTTGAAGACATAAATAATCTTTCTAGTCTTGGTTTTAAAGGAAAATACCTGAGGACCTTGGCTGGAATTTTCTTTGCATTATTTTTCCATCTAGAACCTCCACAAATTTTGTATTCATTGACATCCATACTGGCAAACTCTTTTCTGAAAAGCATATAGTCATTGGGAAAAGCATGAATCTCTTCATACTTTAAACCAAACCTTCAACTATCTTTTTGGTCTCATAGAAAGAAGGAGGTAACGTTTCCCCTTCTGGCAACACATCTTTAACAGTTTAAGCAAAGAATCAAAAGATTCATTTGACTCTTTGTACATGCATTTTGTACGATATATATGTAGCAAAAAGGACAATTTGCTAAAATTCTTACATCCAGGATATAATTCTTCATTTGCCTCCTTCATGAGTCGTTCAAATTTATTAGTCTCTGGATCTGTTTGATTTCCAGACGTAAGAGTATTATTTTCTAGTAGGTTTGGCTCCATCTCAGTTGTTTCATTGACATCAATATCGATGAATTGTCTCCAAGGGTGTCATGTATCATTCCTCTCATATCATCACCTCTTAAAGTTGACTGGCTACAATTAGTTACTTGAGTATTGTTTGATCTATTTAGAGACTCTCCGTGACAAACTCAAGTATCATATAATAGCAAAATGCTATTAACCACAAGATGATCATATGTTGTATCCCGATTTACTTGATGAAAAAGCACATATTCTTTATAGGGACATGTAGTTTTGTCTCCATCTTGTTTTTTAGAAAATACATGATTTATAAAATCCTTGACTCCATCCAAGTATTCTTAACTAACTCTATTACAAGAAATCCATTTTTATTTCTAAGATTGTTCATAAAGTTGAAGATATTCTTTCTTTCAACAATTACTATAAGTACTAAAAATACGTTAGTAAAAAGCGGTGGAATTAATCAATATGTAATTGCATATCTCAAAATATAAGAATATATGGAATATCATCTCGATACAAGCTTAATGGATTGTTATACGATTCTAGAGGCTAAGGATTAATTTATTGCTACTACATTTACTTATGAGTAGCTGATGCATGTTGAGAACTTCTCTATCGAATCTATTTACATGAGAATAAGATGGAATCTTTCCAAAGGTTCCATGGAGGAAACTTATCTATAAAAATCTTGGATGTCTTAACTAGCTTATATGTCATGGTTAGAAATAAAGTTAAGGCTTACATAGATGACTCAAATGTGCACAAACTGACCAGATTATGTGTTATGTAGCATGAACCTTAGAACGTTGAAGCACCTTTTCTTTAAGTGACGATTTAATAGTATCATTTGGTCTCAACTGTTATAAGATGTTTAGGGTTTCCCAAATGTCTATCGGCTGGTCTCATTAGGTTAGCTTGGTTAGAAAAAATGCTAGAAGAAGTTCTAGTTAAGCTGAAATCTTAATTATATTACTAACAGAATGTGTCTACTATTTATTGTTATAATGAAACCGTCAAGTTAAAGCTTTCAAAGTAAAGATTATTTTAAGAAGGGTTGCTCAAGATATGAATGTTCGAGATGAAATTACAGGACCAACATGAGATTTTGTAGCTCCTACTTTCAGATTTAAGCATTTTATAGTTTAGGTATTTAGAGCTTCTGATTGTAAGACACTTAAGGATTACATAGATGGGTGATGTGGGGCTACAAAATTACCAGATTGTGACCTGATTTCATGCTATTTAGCAGGAACCTGAGATTATCGAGCACCTTTTCTTTAAGTCCAAATTTACTTGTACTATTTGGTCTCGACTTCTATGATTCCTAAGGGTATACCAAATGTCTATGGGCTGATCTGCTGAGGTTAGTTGTTCTATAAAAAAAGCTAGAAGTAGTTCCAGTTAAGTTGAAATATTAATTATATTACTAATAGATTGTATCTACCATCTATGGTTAGAAAGGAACCATCAAAGTAAATCTTGAATAGTTTAGGATATTCTAAGAAAGGTTGTTCAAGATATTCATATACAAGGAGAAATTACAGAAACAACATATGATTTTGTAGCTCCTACTTACAAATTTAAGCTTTTGACTGTACCAGTATACAAATCTTCAAATTATAATACACTTAAGTCTTACGTAGGCAGCTGAAATGGAGTATACAAACTAACCAGATTGTATGTTATGTAGAAGGAACCTGAGATTATTAAGTTCCTTTTCATTAATTGTTGATTTACTCCTATTGTTTGGTCTCAATGTATATGATGCCTAAGGGTGTGTCAAATATCTATGGGTTGGTATGCTACGGTTAGTTGGGCTATACAAAATGATAAAGAATTTATAGTTAAGCTGACGTCTTCATTTTATTACAAGCAGATTCTCTCTACTATTTATGGTTAGAAAGGAAACATTTAGGTAAAACTTGCACATTTAAGAAAGTTCTAAGAAGTGTTACAGCAGATATTTATGTTTGAGGAATACTTAAACAAACTATATGTGATTTTGTAGCTCCTACTTACATATTTTAGCTTTTGACAGTTCAAGTATTCATAGCTTCTAATGGCATTACACCTAAGGTTTATGTAGACGGCTGAAATGAGGTGAACAAATTGATCAGATTGTGCGTGATTGTGTGTCATGCTATGTAGCAGCAATTTGACACAATTGAGCACCTTTTCTTTAAGTGTCGATTTAGTGCTATCTTTTGGTGTATAACAATCAGTCGGAAGAGGGGAGTCAAACAGAGAACCTGCAAGTGCAAAGATGCAGAGCACGGCTATATCATTTAGAATCTGTTGGTCCAGACAATTTATCAGGCTGGAATAACACTCATTTGAAGCAGATGCTAGTGGATTACATGCTGCATATGTCATATTATAACACTACTGTAAAGCTTGTTGAAAGAAGCAACAAGGTGGTTATCTTTGTCTTTTACCTTTTATTATGTGGTATCATTTATCATGTGTTTATGGTTAAATGGTCATGTTGTTATAGTTTTCTAGTCACACAAGCTCCCCTTATTTGAGAACTTTCTTGGATCTAGCATATGACTATACTTAAGATCGTGATTCTTTACTTTTTGGTGTACTCGTTACTTACAAAAGATTTTGGCCTTCTAATTTACAAAATGAAATTGTTTACCTGATCCAAACAAATACCATACCTAAGAATTTAACTTTCAGTGGTCATTTGTTGTTTAAGAGATACATCAGAACCATCTTTACAACACTCAAGGGAATAGGACGGGTAAAGAAATTGAACTATATTGTATTATTTTTCTTAGATGTGGAACTGATCATTTACTTTTGAATGTTTGGTGCGACTAGAAGGAAGTGATTGATATGTAAGCCTCTTTAAATCTTTTCTAGAGGGGCATCAAACTATACATTTACTTCCTTATCAAACAGGAGAACAAGTGTGTATCTCTAAAATGTCTAAGGGTGTGTCGAATGTCTATGGGCTGATCTATTGAGGTTAGTTGGGCTATACAAAATGCTAGAAATAGTTCTTATTAAGCTACAATCTTCATGATATTACAAGTAGAGACCGTATGTACCATTTATTGTTAGAAAGGAACAATCAAAGTATGAATATTCTAAGAATGGTTGCTTAATATATTCATGTTCAAGAAGAAATTACAGAAACTAAATATGATTTTGTAGTTCCTACTTACTTATTTGAGCGTTTGACAATTCAAGTTTTTAGATTTTCTTATTGCAATTCAAGTTACTCAAAATGGATAAGTACGTCAGTTTTATAAATAAATTCACACAATATACCATCTCTAAGCAATTTCATATCATGAAAATATAAGTAGCTATAATGGAAGTTAACAACTCACAATGAAAGTTCAGTTGATAGGCCCGCTTCACTAAGGTGAAAAACGATAAGGACAAGCTTCACTAAAACAAGAAGCGTGAATCATAGCACATACTTTTTCAAGTTTAAAAAATCTTTCAATTCATCAGATCTATTAAAGATACATATAAAAGAAAACAAAGCACTCAACATAAATAATAAATTATGAAAATCAATTCTTAAAAAAACAAAGAAGTGATAGAGACAGATCATCAAGAAGACATCGACAAAATAGTTCATAATAGAGAAAGAAGTGATACAAGTTCACTCCTCTTCTCACTTTAAGCGACAAAACCATTCACTTTTAAGAACACTACTCAAGATTTAGCTCTAAATAGTAATAGCATATGGATAGAAGACTAGATAGACAAATCATGTACAGTTTTCATGAAACAAGTTTGAACAATCAAGCAATATTCTAATTTTTTTAGCTAAAACTGAATCTGGTTCTATTTCTTCAACCTAATGAACTTTCTGTTGAATTTGAACACTCAAAACATAATCTTACTTCAAAATATAATTTTCAATTATATTCACAAGAATGTAACACAAGTCATAAATTTCTTTCAGCTGCTCCATCAAGAAGATAAGAAGGAAATAACAGATAAAACTTACTGACGGTAGGTTGAAAAATAGTTGTTGTGTCTACTGTTGGCACTAGATATTTAACTTTTATATTTTTCATGTTGAATAAGCAGATGTACATGTAAATTACTATAATGTTTCCTTCACTTAATCACTTATGTTTGTGAGAGATAATGTCTTAAGTTTGTATGCTTTCTGTCAATACAAACTTTGAAGTAACATTGGATAATTGATGAAACAAGAAAACAAGTGGACTCTCTTCTTGATAGTCTTGAACATTTCCAAGACTTTCTTTCAAGAGAAAGGTTGAAGAGTCAGAATACATATAAAAAATACAGCTAAGAAACAGAGGGTGTGGTTTAAATAATGATATTAGGAAATTATTTATCAATTCGACCATTATATTGAAAAGCCGTTAATGAAATTTTACATGGTGCACTCTACAAAGTGTTTATCATCATCACTTCTTACAAATCTCAGCTTGAAATAAGAGTTGTCTTCTCAACAAATGGAATGCTCCAAAATTTCTCATGCCAAATTACTGTTATCTTGAAAACTACCATGCACAACTTAATTAATAACTTGGAATCTAACTTGGAAAATCATGATACTGCCGAGAATCATATGATGGTGATAATGAATCTTGTGTTGAGTTGCCTGTACACGTTTTTGAGTTGTTAAAACAATACTATCAGTGACTGAATATTGAAGTCTCATCAACTAGACATAATTTCTAGTTGTTCAACAATTCAACCTCAATAGGGAGATAAGAATAACTTTCCAGTTTCAATACTTACAAAAGTAATCTTAAAAATAGAACAAGCCTCCTTAAGTAACTATCAAAAATATTGATAATGTAGTACTCCTAATATTGTTGATTCAATTAATAACAATGATATTGATCATTTACAATTAACATTTAAACAATCACGAGAGTTTAATACACTAACATTAACCTAAGAAAATAAAGTAATCACCTCAATCAATTGCACATCATATAAGTAGCAGACAAATATCACACAACAGAAAACAGAGATGAAAATACTTTTAAAAAATTAAAAATTACCTAAAGTGTTTTAGTATTTAGGGAGCAGAATATTTTCCCAACAAAGATAGGAAAGTGAAGAATAAGAATGGATCTTGTAAAACCTACAAGAAAGTGTAAATTAAGAATAAAATATGGAAATCTTAAGCATTTACAGGATTTAAAATCATCTTTTGTTTAATAAATATAAAAAATGGACCCAAAAATTCAATTACAATAACAAGATCGTTGTAGTGATTATGTGATGAGGGGTCCTTTCAGCCTTGAATTGTTCTATAAATCGTAGGATTAATTACTCATATGGATGCGGCTAAAGAATCTAAAATTGAGATTCATAGGAAACCGAAACTAAGATTAGTTGTGAAGATGGAGATCATGTTTTACCTTTAAATCTATGTTGAATGGCTTCAACAGATATTCTTCGTGATGACTATGATGAAACTTGGACACTGTTGGTGAAGTCTCAAGGTTATGTGCAGCAATAGAAAAATAGGGTTTCCATTTAATTTTTCAATATTTTTATTTATAATTGGAGGGAATAGTTAATTCAATAAGAAAATTTTGGAGGGAAAAAAAGAAGGGATGAAAGTAGCGTTTAATTAAGTTTTTTACTAGGACATTTATTTTATTGTCACTAAAAAGATATATATTAGTGGCTATTGTTCATATGCAACTAATTGTTTTTCTTAAAGAAGTAATTAGCGGCGAATGATTAATTGATGCTAAATAATTGTCGGTAAATTATGTAATATTGATAGAGGGGTTTTCTGTGTTCTTAAATAATGAGGCGTAGAGTAGGGTTTATGATCTAAATAGTAGTTAGACTCTACTTTATGAAGGATATTCGTATTTAAAACGGTTAGCGAGTTGGATAGGGCATTCGTAAATGCCTTCTTGTTGCCTTTGTAGAACATCTTCCACTCTGACACAATTTGTACCCCCACATTTAGTAAGATCCCCTACATAACACAAGCCACCAATAGAGCTCGAGGGAAGGTCACGTCAGTGCAATTCTCTGACGGGCGAATCCTCCTGAAAACCAAGTACAGCCACCTCTTGTCATCCGGTGACCAGTGAGTATTATTGATGCCCTTAGTAGTAGCCCAATAAACCCTGTCCCGGGGCATAACCTTGATAAGTGTTTCCTGCAGCCAACCTAGATCCATCTACCGCAGCTTGGCCTCGTACTCTGTGTTACAAACCTCTGGCACCTCATTGATTAACTGAATGCGCAGGGAGATGTCAACTCGTCGGATACAGATGGTAAGGAGAGGATCGTCCCAGCGAATAGTAGGAAGAATGGCATAGAACACCCTCACCCAGCCGGAGCGAGCGGCAGGGGGAGCCTCTGTCAGCGGACCCCAACAAGCTCCATCACCTGGGCATGGAAGGCAGGTGCTTTTTCGCTAAACCCAGCAGGTGAAAACCTCTCTCGCATAAGAATTTGGTGTTTCGGTGGTCATGCTACATCTCCCAACTTGTAGATTCAGGAAACCGGACGAAAGGCAAGTTTTGCTCATTTATTTCAGCCATAGTAGACAAGCCTACAAAAGTAAATGAAAATGTACACATTAGGACTCCATAGAATTAGTCAATCCTGGGCAAAGGAAAAAGAAAATTTCTATTTTAAGTGGCAATAAGGCTAGTCCTCTGCGCAACCCCGCCAGAGCAGCTAGAATCCTGCCACAACGGCATGAAAGAGGCCGTCACAGCGGGATGGAGGCCGCCAAAGCGGCCTTCATCTAGGACGAACTTCAAGGCGTGATCATGGCGCCCATTTGTCTCAAACCTCATTTTTACAAGAATTTTCATCAGATCAGAGTATATAAAGTACCCTAGTACCTAATTATGCAATTATTCTAGCAATACAACCCCTAAATAGTGCCCGAATCTAAGTTTTACACCAAGAACCTATTCAACTTCCCCAACCTATTTCGGGACCATTTTGACTGTATTTCTATAAAAATCTTTACGCTCAAAATGTTTTAGAGACGTTGGGAACGTAAGGGAAGTGCCCATGTTACATTTTTCTAGCAAATCAAGCAAACCTATATAAACATTTTAAAAACTACCCCAAGGCCATTCTACCCAACCGATTCCTTTCATGCAATTGTTGTTAAGCAAGTATTGAAGTAAATAGAGGATGGAGTAAGAATATTACCTCATGTTTGACAGTTGGAGTGAAACAATTGAGAGAGTTTTTGGAACTTTTGAATGAGAGTAGGAGGAATTGGTGAAACCATTCAATCGTCCCCCCCCCCTCCTCTAAATTGTTTCTGATCTCCCGCCACGCGGAAGAACTTACGCCACATCGGTCCTGCTTCACCAGGTATCTTGCTGCTCTGGAGGGGTCAGTCCAGGTAAGTTGGGCGCATCTCTTTTCCTCCATTTCTTTCCTCGTTTCCTTAAGTTGGTTCCTTGGACAAAGATCTTTTCATGCCTACACCTTGGGAAATCGCTATCTTTTAGGGTTTCTTAGGGTTTTAGGTTCAAGATTTAGTGTTTAAGGTTAGGGTTTAGGGCTTAGGGTTTTTTTAGTTTTATGGTTTTAGGTTAAGGGTTTTATCTTGGTTTTTGGGGTTTAGGGCTTTGGGTTTTTAGGTTAGGTTTCTTAGGGTTTTATAGGTTTAAGGTTTAGGGCTTAGGGTTTAACATATACTATTTAGTGCTTTTTAGGGTTTAGAACTTAGAGTTTTTTAGGTTTAGGGATTTTTGGGTTTTTTATGGTTTTTAAGGGTTAAGTGTTTTTTACGGTTTGGGGGGGTTTAGAGCTTAGGATTTTTTTGTGATTTTTAGGTTTAGAGTTTACGAATTTTTAGGATTTAGGGTTTAGAGCTTAGTGTTTTGTAGTGGTTTTAAATGGTTTTGGGGTTTATTTTAGGGTTTGTAGGATTTAGGGTTTCTTAAGGTTTAGGGTTGAAAGTTTGTTAGGGTTTTACATTTAGGATTTAGGGCTTAGGACTTAGTGTTTTTTTTTGGTTTAGGGTTTTAGGTTAAGTGTTTTATCTTGGTTATTAGGGTTTAGGGCTTTGGCTTTTCTAGGTTAAGATTTTTAGGGTTTTATAGGTTTAGGGTTTAGGGTTTTTTTTGTGTTTTTAGGGTTGAGCATATACAACTTACGGCTTTATAGGATTTAGAGCTTAGATTCTTTTAGGTTTAGGGATCTTTTAGGATTTTTATGGGTTAAGTGTTTTTTAAGTTTTTTTTATGGTTTAGGGCTTAGGGTTTTTTTTTTTAGGTTTAGGGTTTACAGATTTATAGGATTTAGGGTTTAGAGCTTAGAGTTCTTAGGGGTTTTGAATGGTTTTAGGGTTTATAGGATTTAGGGTTTCTGAAGGTTTAGGGTTTAGGGATTCTAAGGGTTTTATGTTTAGCATTGAGGGTTTTAGGTTAGGGTTTAGGGCTTAGGGTTTAGGTTAAGGGTTTTACCTAGGTTGTTATGTTTAGGGCATTGGGTTTTTTAGGTTAAGGTTTTTTAGGATTTTATAATTTTAGGGTTTAGGGCTTAGGTTTTTTTTTTTTTTGTATTTTTTAGGTTTTAGCATATACGATCTAGGGCTTCATAGGTTTTAGAGCTTAGAGTTTTTTAGGTTAAAGGGTTTTTGGTTTTTTAAGGGTTAAGTGTTTCTTAGGGTTTATGGTTTAAGGCTTAGGGGTTTTTTTAATGTGTTTTTAAGGTATAGGGTTTATATATTTTTAGGATATAGGGTTTAGAGCTTAGGGTTTTGTTGGGGTTCCAAATAGTTTTTAGGATTTATTTTAGGGTTTTATAGGATTTAGGGTTTCTTAAGGTTTAGTGTTTAAGGTTTCTTAGGGTTTAGGATTTAGTGTTTTAAGTTAGGGTTTACGGTTTAGGGCTTAGGTTTTTTTAGGTTTAGGGTTTTCGATTAAGGGTTTTATCTATGTTTTTAGGGTTTAGGGCTTAGGATTTTTTAGGTTAAGGTGTTTTAGGGTTTTATAGGTTCAGCGTTTAGGGCTCAGGTTTTTTTTTTGTGTATTTTTTTAGGTTTTAGCATATATGATTTAGAGCTATATAGGGTTAAGAGCTTAGGTATTTTAGGTTTAGGGGTGTTGTGGTTTTTAGGGGTTTTAAGGGATAAGTGTTTCTTAGGGTTTATGGTTTCGGGATTATGGTTTTTTTGTGATTTTTAGGTTTAGGGTTTAGAGCATAGGGTTTTGTAGCGGTTTTAAATTGTTTTTAGTGTTTATTTTTATTGTTTATAGGATTTAGAGTTTATTAAGGTTTAGGGCTTATGGTTTCTTAGGGTTTTAGGTTTAGGATTTAGGGTTTTAGTTTAGGGTTTAGGGTTTAGGGCTTATGGATTTTTTAGTTTAAGGGTTTTATCTAGTTTTTTAGGGTTTAGGGCTTTGGGTGTCTTAGGTTAAGGATTTTTTGGGTTTTATAGGTTTAGGGTTTAGGGATTAATTTTTTTTTTTGTCTTTTTTAGGGTTTAGCATAGACGATTTAGGGCATTATTTGGTTGAGAGCTTAGAGTTTTTAGGATTTTTTTAGGGTTTTTTAGGGTTTAGGGTTTAGGGCTTAGGGTTTTTTTTGAGTTTTTTAGGTTTAGGATTTACGGATTTTTAGGATTTGGGTTTAGAGCTTAGGGTTTTGTAGGGGTTGTTAATGGGTTTAGGGTTTATAGGCTTTAGAGTTTCTTAAGGTTAGGGTTTAGGGTTCGTTAGGGTTTTAGATTTAGGATATAAGGTTTTAGGTTAGAGTTTAGGGCTTAGGGTTTTTTTAGGTTTAGGGTTTTAGGTTAAGGGTTTTATCTTGGTTTTAGGGTATAGGGCTTTGGATTTTTTAGGTTAAGAGTTTTTAGGGCTTTATAGGTTTAGGGTTTAGGGCTAATGGTTTTTTTTTTGTGTTTTTTTAGGTTTAGCAGATACAATTTACGGCTTTATAGGGTTTAAAGCTTAGATTCTTTTAGGTTTAGTGGTTTTTTAAGGGTGAAGTATTTCTTAGGGTTTTTCATGGTTTAGGGCTTAGGTTATTTTTTTTGTTTTTCATTTTTAGGGTTTACGGATTTTTAAGAATTAGGGTTTAGAGCTTAGGGTTTTGAATGGTTTTTATGGTTTATTTTAGGGTTTATAAGATTTAGGGTTTCTGAAGGTTTAGGGTTTCTTGAAGTTTAATATTCAACATTTAGGGTTTAGGTTAGGGTTTAGGGTTTAGGGCTTAGGGGTTTTTTAGGTTTAGGGTTTTAGGTCAAGGGTTTTACCTAGGATTTTAGAGTTTAGGGATTTGGGTCTTTTAGGTTATGGTTTTTTAGGGTTTTATAAGTTTAGGGTTTAGCTCATAGGTTTTTTTTATGTTTTTTTGGGTTTAGCATATAAGATTTAGGTCTTTATAAGGTTTAGAGCTTAGAGTTTTTTAGGTTAAGGGGTTTTTTGGTTTTTTAGGGTTTTTAAGGGTTAAGTGTTTCTTAGGATTTTTTAGGGTTTACGGTTTAGGGCTTAGGGTTTTGTTATGTGTTTTTAGGATTAGGGTTTATGGATTTTTAGGATTAAGAGTTTAGAGCTTAGGGTTTTGTAGGGTTTTTAAATGGTTTTTTGGGTTTATTTTAGGGCTTATAGGATTTAGGGTTTAAGTTTTCTTAGGATTTCTTAGGGTTTAGGATTTAGGGTTTTAGGTTAGGGTTTACGGTTTAGGGCTTAGGTTTTTTAGGTTTAGGGTTTTGGGTTAAGGGTTTTATCTAGGTTTTTAGTTTTTAGGTCTTACGGTTTTTTAGGTTCAGGTGTTTTAGGGTTTTATAGGTTTAAGGTTTAGGGATCAGGGTTTTTTTTGGGTTTTTTAGGGTTTAGCATATATTATTTAAGGCTATATAGGGTTTAGAACCTAGGATTTTTAGGTTTAGTGGTTTTTTAGGCTTTTTAAAGGTTAAATGTTTCTTAGGGTTTTTTATGGTTTAGGGTTAAGTGCTTAGGATTTTTTTGTGTTTTCTAGATTTAGGGTTTACAGACTTTTAGGATTTAGTGTTTAGATCTTAGGGTATTGTAGGGTTTTTAAATGGTTTTAGGGTTTTTAAGATTTAGGGTTTAGGGTTTAGAGATAAGGGGTTTTTAGGTTATGGGTTTTATCTAGGTTTTTAGTGTTTAGGGCTTTGGGTTCGTTAGATTAAGGTTTTATAGGTTAAGGGTTGTTTGTGCTTTTAGGGTTTAGCATATTTGGTTTAGGTCTTTATAAGGCTTGGAGCTTAGAGTTTTTTTAGGTTTTTTGGTATTTAGGATTTTTAAGGGTTAAGTGTTTCTTAAGGTATTTTAAGGTTTAGGGTTTAGAGCTTAGTTTTTTTTTGTGTTTTTTAGGCTTAGGGTTTACTGATTGTTAGGATTTAGGGTTTAAAACTTGGGGTTTTGAAGGGTTTTAAGGTTTATTTTAGGGTTTATAGGATTTAGGGTTTCTTAAGGTTTAGGGTTTAGGGTTTCTTAAGGTTTTAGGTTTAGGGTTTATGGTTTTAGGTTAGGGTTTGGGGTTTAGGGCTTAGTGTTTTTTTAGATTTAGGGTTTTAGGTTATGGTTTTTATCTAGGTTTTAAGGGTTTAGGACTTTGGGTTTTTTAGGTTAAAGTTTTTTAGGGTATATAAGATTTAGGGTTTCTGAAGGTTTAGGGTTTCTTGATGTTTTATGTTCAGCATTGAGTGTTTTAGGTTTTATTATTTATTTATTTAACGACCCTTGAGGTGGTCAGGGGCTGAGCATCACCCCAAGGCCTTATCATATATAAAATTAAAAAATATACAAGGAGGGGGGCATATACCTTACCTCCAATCCTAAGGTGGGTCAAGAGTCGACCTACCTACTAAGGTTAGTCGACTCAACCCTATACAATAAGATGTAATATTAAACTAAGCACCTAGAGAGGACTCCTCTCTTAATACAAAGTTACTAATAATACATAAATAGGGGAGACTCTCCCCTTACAAGGAGAGAATAAAGGAAACTAGGCCTAATCAAACAACTATACCTAAAGACATAGTTAAATTAGAAAAGGTTGTGTCTCATGAAACAAATTGTCAAGGTGCTGCTCTTGGCAATTCATATGAGTGTAGTAGGGAGATGCTCTCTAGTTTGTGTCTCTATTTGGGCTATACCTTTGCTTTACCAAGATGTACAACTTCTTCCTTAAGAAATTTTCCCATATCTGCAAATAGCTTGCTGCACTTAGTGACCGTAGAAATTTAGAAGTTTGGGACTTTGGTTGGACATACTCCCTGCTATAATGTTGGCCTCTGGAGGAATATACATAGATTAACAACAACCTGGAGCTCTTGTTCCTAATCAAACAACCAAACTATGCCAAAAAACATAGTTAAGGTGAAAGAAAACAAATAGAAATTCAAGGTTTAAGGTTTAGGGCTTAGGGTTTTAGGTCAAGTGTTTTACCTATGTTTTTATGGCTTAGGGCTTTGGGTCTTTTAGGTTAAGGTTTTAGGGTTTTTATAGGTTTAGGGTTAAGGGCATAGGTTTTTTGTGTTTTTTTTTTTTGTTTAGCTTATACGATTTAGGGCTTTATAGAGTTTAGAGCTTACAGATTATTAGATTAAGGGGTTTTCGGGTTTTTTAGGGTTTTTAAGGGTTAAGTGTTTCATAAGGTTTTTTAGGGCTTATAGTTTAGGGCTTAGGGTTTTCTTATGTATTTTTTAGGGTTAGGGTTTATGGATTTCTAGGATTTAGGGTTAAGAGCTTATGGTTTTGTAGGGATTTTAAATGGTTTTTATAGTTCATTTTAAGCCTATAGGATTTAGGGTTTAAGGTTTCTTAGGGTTTAAGATTTTTGGTTTTAGGTTAGGGTTTACGGTTTAGGGTTTTTAGGTTAAGTGTTTTATCTAGGTTTTTAGTTTTTAGGGATTAGGGCTTTTTAGGTTAGGGTTTTTTAGGGTTTTATAGGTTTAGGGTTTAGTGCTCAGGTGTTCTTTTTTTTTTTTTGTCTTTTTTAGGGTTTAGAGCTTAGGCATTATAGGTTTAGGAGTTTTTTGGTTTTTTTTGTGTTTTTAAAAGTTAAGTGTTTCTTAGGGTTTTTTAGAGTTTAGGATTAAAGGCTTAGGATTTTTTTTGTGTTTTTTAGGTTTAGGGTTTACAGATTTTTAGGATTTAGGGTTGAGGGCTTAGGGTTTTGTAGGGGTTTTAAATGGGTTATAGGGTTTATTTTATGGTTTATAGGATTTAGAGTTACTTAAAGTTTAGGGTTTAGGGTTTCTTAGGGTTTTAGTTATAGGATTTAGGGCTTTAGGTTAGGGTTTAGGATTTAGGGCCTAGGATTTTTTTAGGTTAAGGGTTTTATTAAGTTTTTTAGGCATTAAGGCTTTGGGTATTTAAGATTAAGGGTTATAAAGGTTTTATAGGTTTAGGGTTTAGAGCGTAGAGTTTATTTTTTTGGGTTTTTTAGGGTTTAGCATATACGATTTAGGGCTTTATTGGGTTGAGAGCTTACAGTTTTTGAGGTTTTCTTAGGTTTAAGGTCTTTCGGTATTTTAGGTTTATGGTTTTAAAGGGTTTTATAGGTTTAGGGTTTAGGGTTTAGAGTTTTTTTTAAATCCTTTTTAGGTTTTAGGATATACGATTTAGGGCTTTATTGTCTTGCAAGCTTAGAGTTTTTTAGGTTTAGGTGTTTTTGGGATTTTTAGGGTTAAGCGTTTCTTGGGGTTTTTTAGGGTTTAGGGTTTAGAACTTAGGGGTTTTTTTTGTGTTTTTTAGGTTTAGGGTTTAGGGAATGCTAGGATTTAGGGTTTACAACTTAGGGTTTTAAAGGGGTTTAAAATGGTTTTAGGTTTATTTTAGGGTTTATAGGATTTAGGGTTTCTTAAGCTTTAGGGTTTAGGGTTTCTTAAGCTTTAGGTTTAGCATTTAGGGTTTTAGGTTGGGGTTTGGGGTTTACGGCTTAGTGTTTTTTTAGATTTAGGGTTTTAGGTTATGTGTTTTATCTAGGTTTTAAGGGTTTAGGGCTTTGTTTTTTTAAGTTAAAGTTTTTAGGGTTTATAAGATTTAGGGTTTCTGAAGGTTTAGGGTTTCATGAAGTTTTATGTTCAGCATTAAGGGTTTTCTGTTACGGTTTAAGGTTTAGGGCTTAGGTTTTTTTTATAAGTTTAGGGTTTTAGGTTAAGGGTTTTACCTAAGTTTTTTGGTGTTTAGGGCTTTGGGTCATTTAGGTTATGGTTTTTTAGGGTTTTATAGGTTTAGGGTATAGGACATAGGTTTTTTTGTGTTTTTTTTTATTTAGCATATACGATTTAAGGCTTTATAGGGTTTAGAGCTTTGAATTTTTTAGGTTAAGTGGTTTTTGGGGTTTTTAGGGTTTTTAACGGTTAAGTGTTTCTTAGGGTTTTTTACGGTTTATGGTTTAGGGCTTAGGGTTTTCTTATGTGTTTTTAAGGATTAGGATTTAAGGACTTTTAGGATTTAGGGATTAGAGCTTAGGGTCTTTTAGGGGTTTTAAATGGTTTTTAGTGTTTATTTTAGGGTTTATAGGATTTAGTTTTCTTAAGGTTTAGAGTTTAAGGTTTCTTAGGGTTTATGATTTAGGGTTTTAGGTTAGGGTTTACGATTTAGGGCTTAGGTTTTTTCGGGTTTAGGGTTTTAGGTTGAGGGTTTTATCTAGGTTTTTAACTTTTAGGGCTTAGGGTTTTTTGGGTTAAGGGTTTTTAGGGTTTTATAGGTTTATGGTTTAGGGCTCAGGTTTTTTTTTTGTGTTTTTTAGGGTTTAGCATATATTACTTAAGGCTATATAGGGTTTAGAGCTTAAGATTTTTAGGTTTAGTGGTTTTATGATTTTTAGGGTTTTAAAGGGTTAAGTGTTTCATAGGGTTTTTCAGGGTTTAGGGTTAAGGGCTTAGGAATTTTTGTGTTTTCTAGGTTTAGGGTTACAGTTTTTTAGGTTTAGGGTTTATGGTTTTTTAGGATTTATGGTTTAGAGCTTAGGGTTTTGTAGGGGTTTTAGGGTTTTTAAGATTTAGGGTTTCTTAAGGTTTAGGGTTTAGAGATTAGGGGTTTTTTAGGTTAAGGGTTTTATGTTAAGGGTCTTATCTAGGTTTTTAGGGTTTAGAGCTTTGGGTGTTTTAGATTAAGGATTTTTAGTGTTTTATAGGTTAAGGGTTTTGGGCTTAGGGTTATTTTGTGTTTTTAGTGTTTAACATATTTGGTTTAGGGCTTTATAGGGTTTCGAGCTTTGAGTTTTTTAGGTTTAGTGTTTTAAAGGATTTTTAAGGGTTAAGTGTTTCTTAGGGTATTTCAGGGTTTAGGACTTAGGGTTTTTTGTGTGTTTCAGGTTTAGGTTTTATGGATTTTTAGGATTTAGCGTTTAGAGCTAAGGGTTTTGTAGGGGTTTTAAATTGTTCTTAGGGTTTATTTTTGGATTTGTAGGATTTAGGATTTCTTAAGGTTTAGGGTTTCAGATTGCTTAGAGTATAGGGTTTAAGATATACAGTTTTAGGTTAGGAATTTGGGGTTAGGTCTTATGGTTTTTTTAGGTTTAGGGTTTTAGGTTAAGGGTTTTATCTAGGTTTTTAGGGTTTAAGTTTTTGTTGGTAAGGTTTTTTAGGGTTTAGCATATACGATTTAGGGCTTTAAGGGTTTAGTGCTTAGAGTTTTTTTTGTTTAGGGGTTTTTGGGTTTTTTAGTGTTTTTAAGAGATAAGTTTTTCTCAGGGTTTTTTAGGGTTTAGGGCTTATGTTTTTTTTTTTTTTGTGATTTTTAGGATTTGGGTTTAGAGCTTAGGGTATTGTAGGGGTTTTAAATGGGTTTTAGGGTTTATTTTAGGGTTTATAGAATTTAGAGTTTCTTAAGGTTTAGGGTTTTTAGGGTTTTAAGTTTAGGATTTAGGGTTTTAGGTTAGGGTTTAGGGTTTAGGGCTTAGAATATTTTTAGGTTAAGGGTTTTATCAAGGTTTTTAAGATTTAGGGCTGTGGGTATTTAAGGTTAAGGGTTTTTAAGGTTTTATAGGTTTAGGATTTAGGGATTAGAGTTTAATTTTTTTGACTTTTTTAGGGTTAATCATATACGATTTAGGGATTTATTGGGTTGAGAGCTGAGAGTTTTTTAGGTTTAGGGGTTTCTGGGTTTTTTAGGGTTTTTAAGGGTTAAGTGTTTCTTAGGGTTAAGGTCTTTGGGTGTTTTAGGTTAATGGTTTTTAGGGTTTTATAGGTTTAGGGTTTAGAGTTTTTTTTAATCTTTTTTTGTCTTTAGCATATACGATTGAGGGATTTATTAGGTTGAGAGCTTAAAGTTTTTTAGGTTTAGGGGTTTTTAAGGGTTAAGTGTTTCTTAGGTTTTTTTAATGTTTAGGGCATAGGTTATTATTTTTTTTTTGTGTATTTTAAGTTTAGGGTTTATGGATTGTTAGGATTTAGGGTTTAGAACTTAGGGTTTTGAAGGGGTTTTAAATGGTTTTAGGGTTTATAGGATTTAGGGTTTCTTAAGCTTTAGGGTTTATAAGGGTTTCTTAGGGTTTTAGGTTTTGTCATGACCCAGACCATCGTGATTGGCACCCACACAAACCCTTTGATGGGAGAACCATTTATACTAATTATCTAACCAACTTAATCAAAATACTAAGGCATTAAAGTTACGAAAGCAAGTTAAATGCTAAGGAAAGAAATAGGGAGTTCACATAAACTCCAAAACAATAGTCTAATCAACTAAACAAATGCAGAAAATACGCCTAGAACGTGAAACTAAATGTACCAAAACATCTAAAGTTCAACCATAAGTCTAAACAAGAAGGGGTACAACCTCATACTAACATGCTACACTACAAGAAAAACAGTCAATAACGAAGGGATTATTGGTCCCTAAAAGTGAGATTCTAGTCCCTAAAGGTCCATAGCGACCACAAAATCTAGTCGCCACCCCGTCCCTATAACCTCCGTCGCTAATAGTCATTAAGGACGGGATGAACAAGCCGGTCCTTAAATTGTTTCTGAGACTGGTATAAAACTGGTCCCTAAGATTATTTTAGGGACTGCATTTCTGTTCCCTAGTAGCAAAAATCTAGTCCTAAAAAACAGCTTTTAGGGACCATATTTACTGGTCCTTGCATACAAGATCCACCAATTTAGTGGGCTTTTTAGGACCAGCTAATTCTTATTTTTTAAATTGTAATAAAAAATTTATTAGCAATAATTAGTGGCACATGCAAAAATTTATCATACTCTACTTTCATATATACATGTATATAAATACACAATTTATTACATCAATCACGTCAGTATTTACACTAGCTTCTACTTCACCAACAAAAAAAAAATATCATCCTTTATAAAATAATACAAATGTAAATGTCTTGTTGGTTTATTCAGTTGATAATGCTTTTTTGAGTTCCAGCACCAGTAGTTTCCACGTCTGAAAAATGTCACAGCTAACAAGCTATTTCGAGCAATTCTAGGTCCAATTTATGTTAAGTCCATGGAGGAGAGATGAGCTTCTGTTACACTAGGCAAATATGGGATTGTGATACTATTTTCTATTACAATTATCATCACTATAGTGTGTTGATGAAAACCAATAGTTTAATGCACCTGCAATGATCAAAGACATAAAATTTGGCCCATGAGTGCTCAGTTTAATTTCAAAATAAAGGGCACTAATTTTCAAAATCAAGATGATACACAAGCATGTCCTAGATACCTTATGCAGAATGTATTGGCTGAATAATGTGCAACTTTAATTGAGCTACTGTCAAGTGCTTACACAGAAAAGTCCAATTTTCACAACACAAGGAGTAATATATTTTATACTAAGTTTTAACAGTGATCTAACTCAAGAATATAGAATAATTCCTCAAAGTATGCAAGTTTTGATGACCTCAATCAAAAAACTATAGAGTTCAAATTGTTTAATCTTTTCTCATATTCACCATCCTAAAAGTATTAAATCTTGTGAATTGAATTAACACATGCTTTACTAGTTCTATATAACTTACTAAAGAAAAAAGGAAGCATCATTATGTGAATATATTCTATAGTTAAAAGGAAGCAAGAGGTTTTTATGCATTTGAGAAACTCTTTAAAGAATCAGTAAGGAGTGTTTGATTCCTCATAGTAATGAAAGTTTAAACTTCATATATAATTTTCCACATTATATAAGCAAGTTGTAGTTGTAGCTCCTATAAATATTTAAAAGATCTCAAAGTATATTTTATCTTGCCTTCCAATCTTAAAAGACCAAATAGTAATTTCTAGTTATTTCAAGTTACTCAATAATTATCTCGATCCATAAAAAAATATAATCAGTAAGGTAAAAAGTTTCAGAGTAACTCATTGAAGAAGGTACTTGCCTCAAAACTGTTTAAAAATTCTGTAGAAGTTCCAAAGATGCGACCAATTTTCTAAAACTGCAGCAATGCCAATAGTCATAACCACTAAATTTCCATAGATAAGAATAAATGATAAAAAAATAACTTCTACTATGAACCCTCTGAAAATAACACTAACCTATACTCTTTAAGATGAACTTGTCTTGGTCTCATGAAATGCTAAAATCAAGCAAGTTCTTATGCCTTCCAGAAATTAAACAGAATTGAAATTATGATTACACTTGTCTTATTTGCATCTGCAGAAAATCAACATATCTTGTAATATAGACCAACAACTACTTGAATTATTATTCAAACAAAACATTAAAGTTTACATGACAAATTATATTGCTAAAGTGACACATATTTTGCAATTAAGAAAGTACTTTTTAATGTGCATAGAATCAGACCAGTGAACTCTTTCAATGGAAGTACCGCATCTTTTGGAACTGGTCAAGTATAAGATAAGTCATGTAGTAGAAGCAAGATGCTAAGAGAATGAAGAGTTAAAATAAGAGATACTAGAATAATTGAAACAAAGCTCATTAAAGAAATTTAATCATCTAAGATTTCTTCAATCCAATTTTACTAGAGCAAAGATGCAATCAGCACTAATGAAAGAAAGTAAAATATTAAACACAATAGTTAACTGAATCCTTTCAACATTAAAAGAAAAGACGCAGGGAAAACACATACATTTCAACGAGGTAGTGATAAAAGTTTATAGCTATCACATAACACATTTAGAAAGAAGAAAAACATAGCAAACAACTAGTGTTGAAGCTTCAACTAAAAAATTTATACATAAGAAGCAACTAAGAACAATAGAAAACCTCTTCTTTTGCTAATGCTCGTAGAATCTATTTTAAGCCATTGAAACACCTCATTCTCATCTCATTGTGGATGCTACAATAGATAAAACACACACTCTTTTCTTAAAACATCATTGAGATATGTACTAATCATTAAAATCTAATTGTTGAATCATGTCAATACCTATTTATCTTTTTTGGATTTTCTTTTTCTATTAACTTTTAGCAAGTTCTAGCTATAAGATTTGCTAAGCTAGTTGCAATGC
The DNA here is from genome assembly GCA_029582545.1 of Solanum lignicaule. NCBI lineage: Eukaryota > Viridiplantae > Streptophyta > Magnoliopsida > Solanales > Solanaceae > Solanum > Solanum lignicaule. Next base: position 25,876 of record JAJOOF010005730.1, read on the forward strand.
TTAAAGAGAACATAATATAAAGAAATAGAAGAATCTCAAAATGTGTACATCAATAGCAAGTAATATTTAATCAAGTAAACAACTCAGGATTACTCATCAACATGTTCTCATGAAGTACTTTTGTTTTCTAAGACAACACACTCCAGATAGTTAAATGAGTAGTATAAAAAAATTGTCAGCTTAATATTTTTTTAAAATAGTGAATTATACTATTTAATAAGTGTTAACTTCACTACATTGGTTACATAGTTCTCAAAACCATAATTATAGCCTAACCTCACGTATTGTTTGAATTCAACCAATTCACCTCATAATAAAAGCCATAATTGTAGCTTAACCTCACGTATCCAAGCAAGTTTCCAGAAGACTAATGGTCTTCTTCAGATCAATATCATAATTCATATGTCTGATTTTGATTTTTCTTATATCTACTTTCCCTGTTAAACCGTCTAATGTTTTACACTTTAAGGAAAATTTAAAAAATCATTGTGCAAGATTGAACATGAACTAATTTATTGCTTTGAACATACAAGAGAAAATAGAAAGTTTCGTTATCTCAATTGTGAGTAGGCTCACTCACCATACCAAAAGGCAAAAACACAACAGTTCTGTTCCTTAAATTTATTTTCTCATACGAATCAAATAATTAACGGGAAATAGCTTCATGCCCCAATCCTCCTTCCCCTCAAAGCCCTTTTTAATATCTAACCCTAACCACCATTCCTCACACAAAACCCAATACTCCAAGTAACAGAACTCATGACAAAACAATCAATATTAAGTAAAATCAATTTCGAAAATCGTCATTCTCAAACAATCTTCTTCGATTACAAAATTTCTTGTTTTAAATCCAATAAGAAAAGACGAAGAAAATAGACAAACCTGTTCGAATATACATATCTTTCAGCCAAATTGTGAATCTTCAGCCACCTCAGATAGATTTTGATTGAGATTCCAAATCTTGAGAGTGAAATTTGAAAGAGTCCATTATTTTGGATTTACGAGCTTTCACATAGAAAAAATGATAGAGAGGATAGGGTTTTATTAAAAGGGGGTGGGGGTGTTTATAGTATTTTTATTTTGTTTCTTTTACTTTGCCAGATATGGGGACGAGATTTGTTTTCTTTTAGTGACCAGATCAGAACTCTTCGCTAAGTTGGGACCAGAAATAAACTCCGTCCCTATTAGTATATTTTTAGGGACGAGATTATAACACTGTCGCTAAATGTTAGTCTTTAAAAAGCAGTTTTCTTGTAGTGCTACTAACTAACTAGAAAGTCTAAGCCCGGAAGAACTGGCTCACCCTTGAATTCGAAAGCGAGGTTTGTCAATAGCTACCTGAAGATGTGCAAAGAAAGAGCAAGTGCAATATCAGTACACAACCATAAAGTATTGGTAGGATCACACGGCTGTCCCACTAAGTGCAACATTCATAAGCCATTACAACATCATAACTACATGCCACACCAAACATATACAATATCAACATCATTTACGAACAACGTACAATAATACATTTCTCAAGATACACAATTAGGTCAAGTCATTGGTCCTCTCATGGAACCCAAAACCAAACTGTTAGCATACCAGAATGTGGTACCCGATCCAATGTTTATGCCGGAATGTGGCAACCGATCCCATATTTATGCTAGAACGTGGCGACTGATCCAAGTTAGTTTGTCGGAACGCAACACCCGATCCATTCAACAAGTCATAATCACAATCACAAGTATATTCTCAAGATCATTCAATCAAGTAATGATTCATGACATTCATCATTCATCTATCTCATTTACAACTAGTGTGATCAATAATGCAACATTTGCATACCTACACGTATTATAATGACGCAAGAACAAACATACATCACACAACATGAAATCACAACCATCACCTACTTTGAAATAAGCTTGAATTCCCTAAGAAACTTTATTCTTCCATTTGAGGATTCGTTCTGCTTGTTCTTAGTCTACAAACAATTAATTTAACACGGGAATCAATAAACAATTACTAATCACCCGAATTACTAACAATTCTATCAACCCTACATCAAACCCAAGATCCCAATACCCAAATTAGGGCTTTTACCACCATGATTTCAAGATCAAAACCCTCCCCATCAATAATTACCCGCTAGATTACGTTCTACGAATCGATAAATGGATTTGGGGAGTTAAAATCTTAATTTTAGCTTCAAGAATGGTGGAAAACAGTCAAGAAAACCCCTGGGTTCGTTGCCTAGCTCTCAAGTTCGAAAATTGCAGAATAAAAACGTTTTTGGATTTATTTCCGACTCTAAGTTGCGTCTGTCCCGCTATGGCGGCACTCACCCCGCTACAGCGGCCCCACTCTGGCAGGAAAAATCCCGCCTCAACGGCTTGCATGGAACTAGTGAGCAAAATTAATAATTTCAAGAACCCATTTCACAACACACCTTCAACCAATGATGCCTAGAAACTACCCGTTCACGCTAAGATCAATTTCGGGAGTTCTACTCACCCGAATTCAATTCTATAAAGTCGTACAGGTTCCTTTACGTCTTAGCTATCTACCAATGTGATAATATTCATAATCAAATCGCCCAATCATTACTAGATTTTCCTAGACTTTAATGACTCCGATTTCGTCCAAATCTGAACTAGGTTGAGAAATTCCAAGTTACTACAAAAAGGTTTTTCGGCCCAAAATTTTTCCCCTTTGGCTTTTTAATAACGAGGGGAACCGGTCGTTACAATATATATTAATTTACCCCACACTCATCCCTGAGTGATAAACTTAGGAAAAATGGGCTAAAGGAGGAATGGAGTAGTACTTAATCGACGAACAATTAGGGATACTTGTCTCATATGTCTTTCTTGGTTTCCCAAGTAGCTTCCTCAATTGTACGATGCTTCCATTGAAATTTCACGGAATTAATCTCCTTGGTCCTCAGCTTCAAAACATCACGATCAAGAATTGCAATTGGTTCCTCCTCATATTGAAGGTCTTTGTATAACACAATTGAGTCCCATTTAATGATATTATCCCCATCACCAAGATTTATCTTCAACATGGACACATGAAATACCGGATGAACTCCTGATAGGTTAGGAGGTAAGGCCAATCTATAAGGCACTGGCCCTACACATTGAAGAACCTCAAAGGGACCAATGTATCGTGGACTTAGCTTGCCCTTCTTGCCAAACCTCGTCACCCCTTTCATTGGTGATACCTTAAGAAGAACATTCTCACAAGTCTGAAATGCCATGTCTCTCACCTTGTGGTCGGCATACTTCTTTTGTCTACTCTGGGCTGCTAAAATTTTAGTTTGAATAATCCTCACCTTCTCTTGAGCATCCTTCACTAAATTGACCCCCAAAGTTTCACATCTCCACCCTCGAACCATCCTATGGGTGATCTACATCCCCTCCTATAGAGTGCTTCACACGGTGCCATATCAATGCTGGAGTGATAACTATTATTATAGGAGAACTCACACAAAGGTAAGAAGTTATCCCAGTGCCCTTTAAAATCAATCACACATGTCCTCAACATGTCTTCTAACACTTAAATAGTCCTCTTTGACTGCCCATCCATCTGTGGATGGAAAACGGTACTAAAAGTGAGTTGTGTGCCCAACTCATCATGTAATTTCCTCCAAAACATGGAAGTAAACTGTGTACCACGATCTGAGATGATAGAAAGGGGAACCCCATGCAATCTCACTATCTCTTTCACATATACCTTAGCCAATTATTTAGCATTATAATCTATTCTTACCAGAATAAAATGAGCTGACTTAGTCAATCTATAAACCACTACCTAAATAGAATCAAACTTTCCCAATGACTTGAGAAGACCCACCACAAAATCCATGGCTATCCTTTCCCACTTCCATTCTGGAATTGGCATTCTTTGAAGAAAACTTGCAGGATTTTGATGTTCATACTTTACTTGTTGGTAATTTTGACACTTAGCAACAAACTCTACTATATCCTTCTTCATTCCCGGAAACAAATAAATTCGCTTCAAGTCTCGGTACATATTGGTCACACTCGGATGAATAGAATATCGTGAACCATGTGATTCTATCAACAATTTCTAAATCAAGTCATCAACTCGAGGAACATAAATTCTGCCTTTAAAATTGAGCACGCCTTCCGCATGAAGAGTGGTCTCTTGTGCCTTACCAATCACAGTCTTCTTCTTAAGTTCATTCAAATTTTTATCCTCAAATTGTTTGGCCTTGATCTTCTCAATGAACGTAGCCCTAACCTCAATGCTAGATAACACCCCACCTTCCTTTGAGATGCCCAACTACATGAACTTAGACTCCAAGGTCTGAATTTCCTTAGCCAAGGGTTGCCTAGTTACATTCAAGCAAGCTAAATTACCCATACTCACCGCTTTACGACTCAAAGCGTCTGCCACTATATTAGCCTTACCCGGATAGTATTGAATGGTGACATCATCATCCTTGAGTAGCTCCTTCCACCTTTGTTGTCTCAAATTTAAATCCTTTTGAGTGACCACATGCTACAAACTACGAAGATCAGTAAATACCTCACACTTGACACCGTAGAGGTAATGTCGCCAAATCTTAAGAGCAAATACTACCGCTGCCAACTTCAAATCATGCGTCCGATAATTCCTCTCATGCAACTTCAATTGTCGTGATGCATAAGCTATAACATTCTTATCCTGCATTAACACAGCACCCAAACCAGAATGTGAAGCATCACAATAAACTATAAAATCCTTACCTTCCACCGGTAGTGCTAGGATAGGTGTTGTGGTCAAGAGAGTCTTGAGCTTTTGGAAGCTATCCTCACAATTTTCCATCCATTCAAAGGGTACCTCCTTTTTTGTCAAACTTGTCAAATGAGTGGCGATAGAAGAAAAGTTCTTCACAAATAGACGATAATAGTTAGTGAGCCCCACAAAACTCCTAATTTCCATCACAGAGCTAGGCCGAACCCAATTCTTAACCACCTCAATCTTTTGGGGATCTACCATTACTCCTTCTTTTGAAACTACATGCCTGAAAAATGCAACTAACACTACACCATTTTAGGCTTACGGCCACACTAATTCTGGACAGCGCTTGTAAAGTGTTGCCTAAAATATTTTTGGCTACACTTTTAAAGCGTAGCCCAAGTTTATGACTTTTGGCTTCGATAATATTGGCAACACTTGTAAAGCGTACTCTTTAATGGTATAAGCTACACTTTATAAGCGTTGTTACATTATGATATAATTGGCAACAAGTATTTACATATATGGCAACATTTTTAAAGTATGTTGTTTTTATAATTGTAAAAACAACACATTATAAGTGTGACCTTAAACATTTCACTAAAATAATATATTCCCTCCAACATTTTCAAGATCCTGCTAACATTTTTATTTGGGAAAGCAAAATAAGTCATAAAACATAAAATCCCAAGGTCCAAATCTGAATTTTTTTGAAGAAAGAACGCTCAGCTCATTGAAGCTCCAAATCTGAATTTTTTCACAAAGCAAAACTACAAATTTTTGTCAGGTATTGCTTCATCAATGAATATACTCTATAAATTTTTGTCAAAGCAAATTGAAGAATGGTTTCAAATTTTGTTGTTCATCTCAGAAATCCCTGATGATTTTTTGATTTTTTCTTCAATAACAGAACAAACGCTTCAGTTAAGAAGATGATTTCTCGAAGATTCATCACATTGAAAGGATTTTGTTGGAATAGAGTTTATCAGGTAAAAAATTTATCTTTAAAAGTCGAAATTTATGGGTTTTGGGTTTATTGCTTGCGTGTGGTTTCATATTTAGCTTTAGGGTTTTGATATTCTTCTCTTTGTTGATACGATTTTTTATTTATTTTTGGGAGTATAGGTCAACTGGAATGCTGCCGGCCGTCCCTCTTCTTCGAATGCCTTAACGCCGATCAAAATTGACGGATGGGAAGAGGATGTTTTTTTGTCCCGATCCAAGCATTTGCATCGAGTGGAAGTTTTCAAAAGGAGGAATCGACGGACAAAGAAACTCCATCGTATATACAGAGATTGTTACTGGTCGTTAATGGAGGAAGTAAAGCTCAAGCATAAAGAGTATTGCTGGAAGTTTGGAATGAGTGTTTTTCAGGAAGATGAGGATAAGAGTAATAAGGTTGGTACTCTAGGAACTGGAGAGAACAACGGGAATGTGGTTATCAGTAATACTTGTGGGGTTCATGGCTGTAAGTCGAAAGCAATGTCGCTTATGAGGTTCTGTCATATGCATATATTATCAGATTCCAAGCAGAAGCTGTACAAGGCTTGCAGTTTTGCCATCAAAAGGTATTTTTCTTTTCTTCACATTTCATACACTTATGTCTTAGTATTTTGCACAGTTCTAAGCTTTACGAAGAAATATAACTTTTCGTATGTCTGTGACTCTCAATTCGATATGATTATCCTGCCTTAGAATATCCAACACTACATGTTTTACCCTTGCTATTAGGTTGTCCTGATTCCTGAGTATAGTCACTATGCAAAATCTGTAGACTGTGGAAAAGGTATTGTGTGGGTATGCACGCATGGACTATCTTTCTTGGAGTGTAATATTTGACTAAAAGATGCGTCCTTTCTGAATTGTTTCTGAAGCAAAATGTATATGCCTGCGCCCAATTTGCTTTATTGTTTGGTATAAAGCTGGTTATTTTGCTAACGTATAAAAAAAAAGGTCTCATCCTTTTTCCTCAAAAGGAACTTTGCCAATTAACTTCAAGTTCTTGTTGTTCTTTTTTCATTTTCCTATTTTGTTAAGGTTCTTTAGTTTTTCTGGAGTCTTTTGTGAAGATTCTTGATACATTTTACCCTTGTGCAAAGATTGCTCTTGCACCTAGAAAGAAGAACATGTGTGTATGTGTGAGAGTATGGTTCTGGAAGGCTGTAAGCTAAAGTAAAAGCAGTATAGGTGGTTGGATTCACTTATGTTCTGATTGCCTATACGAGTAAGATTAGGTCGTATGGTGGGTGTATATCATTTTAATGTTTTATGATCATTGGACTTCACTTCCCAAGCAACTACGCTTTATTTTGAATTGTACCCTATAATTGTTAACTTTCTAACCTTATGGTATAGTGCCTGTGGGATCTAATTTTGATTCCTACAGTTTATCTTTTCCTGCTCTTCAGAATTACATAACTACCTTCTTGTTATTCATTTTTTTCCAGCCCATTTACGCTTAAACATTCCCCAAGATATTAACCATCAACATTTCCCACTAGGCTTCTCTGTAGGACTTCGTTTTGTGTGTTTGAGGTGTCATTAATGTAGATAATTTCGTTTGCCTTCATTAAAGTAGTTGTTGTAGGACTTTTTTATTGTAGCTATTGTGCGAGGTGCAGAAGTAAAAGTGGTCATCTGGGTTGCACAATCTCAAACCTAGCAACAACTTCTCTACTGTCAAGTTACAGCTGTCGTTTAATGCATGTGATGTATAAGAATTTAAAGGATTTTATTGTTATCCAGCTAAATCAGAGGCCGAGTATTCTGTTGTGGCTAGACGAGACAAATGTTGTGGCTAGATATAGGTGTATTCTCGAGTGCTGATATATTCATAAATCTACGGATTATTCTGGAGTGCTGATACAACTATAGTGCACAGTTTGAACCTCCTATTCTTATGTTAATTGTTCTTTATGCATATTGTAGGAAGACGAACGGATAGGAACAAATCGGCTTGCACTGCTGAAGAAAATAACAGACTTGCCAAGGGGATAACTATAATAATAGCCAATGCAGAGAGAGGAACTTCTTAGCTCATCAACCAATTTTGCTGGATTGGGTCTCCAAATCTTTCAGAGGAGAAGTAGTGAACAGGTGCACTCAACTGATGCCATTGTTATCTTCCTTTATCTACATTTCGACTGTCTTTCGTTCTCATCCTTAAAACATAAAAGGGTTTATTTCTTGTTTGTGGAGCTTGTTAATGATCTTTGGTGATAAGTTAATTTCTTGATGGTGGAGTTGTTAATACTGTTTAGTGCTAATGCATTTTGTTCAATTTGGTAGTAAATTAACAGATAAGATAGCTGCTACTTTCTCTAGGTCTCTTGGAGTTTCAACTGATTTTACAACATACCTGCTACATGAAGATTTATATCTTTTATATATCGATATACAGAGGCTTCAAATTATGGGAACTATAGTCCTTCTACCTCGTGCCTCACCTTGCAAAGATCATGCATATTTTCCTTCTTCATTGCAGTGGTGGCTGCAAACATTGTTTTCTACTTTGGATACAAGTCTTCATTTTGCATTATGTTCTTGAAATGTTGGATGTAGAA
>JAJOOF010005731.1:0-45829 GCA_029582545.1 Solanum lignicaule
TAATATTTTTAAATTATAATTTATAATTTAATTTAATAATTATAAAAAAATATATAACTTTTTAAAAAGTGGGCTGGCCCGGCAAGCCTGTAGCCCACGTACTTGTGGGTTGGGCCGACCGTTTTTTGGCACACACCAAAAATGGGCTAGCCTGGCCTGACCCGTAAAATGTCAAAGCCTGTATGGGTTAGCCCGGATGGGGTGGGCTAGCCCATATTGACAGCTCTAATTATTTATGTTTATTATTATTGTGATTACTAATTCTTTTTTGGCTAACTTAGATGAATCCTCGGGAGATTATTTGTCACTCTTTCACTATTTCATTACTAATTTACTTTAAGTATTTAAATTTTCAAACTATTTTAAATTAGGCAATCTAGGCTTCAAGACTAAATTAAGAATTATTCATATTCTTTCATAGTTAGTATTTAATTTTTAAATCCATGTTTAAGTTATTGTGTTGATTTTTCGACCCAAATGACTCAGATAAAATGTTAAATTAAAATTATTGTTTTGACACTTTAACATTTGACTTATTTCATTACTTGGAATAAGATGTGTGTATGAGTATCAAAAGACTTTTGTTATTTTCAAATAACATTTTTCATATGTAATCTTAAGTGTCTTTTAAAAATTAGCCAAACTTTTAGCTCCGTCGATCAATCGCGTGTTAGCGGATCTTTTAAGGTGCTTAATACCTTCCTGGATTGCTTGAACCCTTACCCGACTCTGGTTTATTTTTTTAAAAAATTCTTTTTTTAAAAAAAATGGTTTCTTAATTTTTCTAAAATTAAGTAGCGACTCCTATTATGTTTTTTCTAAAATTAATAGATAGTCAAGTTACAAAAAGGTTTTGAAATATACATGATCTTTTAGGGGTGTGATCGTAGATTGTGATGCTTGAAAACAGTGGTGGCGTAGCTAAAATTTTTATAAGGGGTGTCCAAAATATGAGTATTTTTTTCTTAAAAGATGCATCAAGAAAATTTAAAATCAAACTACACAATATTGAAATTGACATTTTTTAAATGAATGAATGCACCAAATTTTTTAAAATCAAAATGCATAATATGTAAATCTAATGAGTTCATATTAAATTTAAAATGATGTGGATGAACCGAGGAAAAAAAAAGAGAAGAGAGTTCAATCTAATTTTTTAAAAATTTTTTTAGGCTTTTGCTAGCCTGTAAGAACAGAGAGCAAAATCAAACAATTTTTTTATATTTCTTTGTGTAGCATTTTTGCTTTTAATTTTGGCGAAGTTATAGAATTACTTTTAAGTTTTATTTTAAAGTTTTAACGAAAAGTATAAATAAATAAATAAATAAATAAATAAAGTAAAAGACATATTTGTTTGAAATACAATTGGTTATTGATATATTTATTTATTTCTTATAGATTTTACATTGTCCATCACTAATTCAGGATTATTGTAATAAATAACAGTTCAAAAACAACAAATTTATTAACTATAATTATCAATTAATTAATAGATATAAAAAGTAATTTATTAGTATTATTATTATTATTATTATTATTATTTTAAGGAGTGAGGTTGGTTGTGTGTTACTATAAAAATTAATTAGGATTATTTTAATAAATAACAACTTAAGAACGACAAATTTATTAACTATTATTATTAATTAAAATTAATAGATATAAAAAGTAATTAATTATTATTATTATTTTAAGGGGTGATGTTGGTTGTGTGTTACTTTAAAAATTAGAAAAGAACCGAAGCCAACAGGTCTCGAACTAGCGCACACGGACATCTAGACACTTCAAATATGGTTTCATATGGCTAAGCTACCCCTCAAGTTGATGCAAACGTATCCAAATTTTATAATATAACTGTATCAAATAACATTTCATCTATATATACATTATAATTTTTCGACGAAGGGTATTTGTCTGAACACCCTGATAATCACCTCACTATGGACAATGCTTATAGTGCATAATAAACAATGAGGAAAATTTAAATTTAAAAGAAAAGGATAAAAATATCAAAAAACAAAATTGTTTATAGTATGAAATCAAATATAAAGAGTCGCATGCATATAACCAACGTAACATTACAATAGTGATTATTCAATTATGATTTAACTTCAAAGACCTTTATAATCTCAAAATAAACAAAATTTCCATATGGTCCCACTTTTCATAATTATCTTCGTTTTCACACTGATTAGTTATTTTACTCCATGTATTGCAATTTTAGGATTTTTCTTCATTTAGTCACTTATGTTTGTTGTGATTCTTTTATAAAGTATTTTAAATTTGTTGGTCTAGATAAAGCAAAAAAAATACTAAAGACGCAAACTTTTTACTTGTTGTTGATCTAAATAAAGAAAAATGAGTATTAAAGATGAAAATAATCAAATCTTGATGGCCTTAGTACTAAAATATATTTATAATCAATCTTATTTATATTACCACATTTTAAAAAGTTATCTTATGTTTCACACGAGAGTTCATTTAAAAAGCATATGCCAATTGGAAGCATTGTCCTTAGAAGTGAGTTTTACAATTTACAAATATAAATTTAATCGGATTCTAATATGAATATCGAGTGAGAAATTAAAAAAAAAACCATAAATTCTTTATAATCTAAAAAGAAACAAAATATTCATATGGTCCCACTTTTCATATTTATCTTCTTTTTTCTCCATGCAATAAGTTGAGTGGTAGTTATGTTACTCCTTAACATTGCAATGTTAGTATTTTTCTTAGTTTAGTCACCTAAGTTTGCTATGATTTTGTTTTTCTTTATGTAGTAATTTGAATTTATTTATCTAAATAAACCTAATGAGTGTAAAAGTTTCAAATAATCAAATATGGATAAATTTGGTAGTACTAAATAATATATCTCAACTCACTTCTTCTAATTCTTTCTCCAAATATCTATATATATATATAACAATCTTGATAGCTTGAATGCATGCACAACACTTAAGCATATACTCTATCTTTTTTTTTTTTTTTGTATTTCTTGCTAAAAAAATGAGCCAACTCGAAGAAAATCAAATTATTGCCTTTTTGCATTTATTCAATTCTCATAACGTAAAATTTATGGCTATCGTTATTTTGTTACTATTTATATTACAATGCGGAGGATGTCAAAATATTTCACATCCTCCTAATGTTATAGTAGCCAAGGATGAATCGGGAAACTATAACACTATAATGGCAGCTGTATTTGCGAGTCCGAATAATAGTATTGCACAATACTATATTCAAATCCGACAAGGAATCTACGAAGAATATGTCCAAATTGACTCATGGAAAACGAACATTGTTTTCATCGGAGAAGGAATGGACAAAACAATAATATCAGGAAATAAGAGTTATGGAGGTGGAATAGGGATGTACGACACAGCTACTGTGGGTAAGTTGATTAGATATATAACTCAAAATTAACCATAAAAATAGATGTTATTTTTCTTGTTAAGTTACGTAATATATATATCATCGCTCTGACGTTTGTTTCTTTGTTTCCTTTTAAGGGGGATGGAAAAGGCTTCATGGCACAAGATATTGCTTTTCGGAACACGGCTGGAGCTGCTAACTTTCAAGCGGTAGCTTTAAGGGCATCTGCCGAGTTCACTGCCTTCTATAGGTGTCAATTTGATGGTTTTCAAGACACCATATATACACACTATGGCAAACAATTCTACAGAGAATGTATAATTTTGGGCACCATCGACTTCATTTGTGGTGATGCAACTGCGATATTTCAAAGTTGTTTAATTGAAGTACGCAAGCCACTGAAAGGTCAATACATCGCCATCACAACACAACAAAGAAGTGACAATGGAGCAACCGGACTCGTATTGCAAAATTGCACGTTGAGATTAGTAACTCCAGATGCGGGGGACAATGTAGCTATGTACTTAGGTCGGCCATGGGGAAATTTTTCACGTACTGTAATTATGCAAAGTTACATAGATATGTTGATAAATCCAAGAGGGTGGATAGAATTTGAAGGAAAGTCCATAGTCCAGCCATACTATTTGGAATATCAGAATAAAGGAGTCGGTGCAGATACAAAGAGGCGTGTAAAGTGAGCATCAACTACTAATGATCCTCGAATTGTATCAAATTTCACAGTCAGAAATTTCATAAACGGTGACAAATGGATTCCCTCCACAATCCCTCATTACTTAGATCTCCTGTAGATAGAACCAGTATTATACTTATATTAATTGTTTCTGTAATTTTTTTCTATCTTGACTTACTTAATTTCTGAACTGAATTTGAATTATCGGCAAAATATATATGTATTGTCTAGTTGATGTTCAAAACTTGTGCATGATGTCTTTTAGCTTCTAAAATCTTCTTTTCTAATTCACAATATTAATGATAAGTTTGTACCAATTTAGAAGTCATTCTTTATGTAGGATTTTTTTTCAAAAGTCACGGTAATGTTTACCACCATTTCTTGATTTGCACTATTTAGTATTCAAATTTCAGTGGTTCTCTTCAAAAATCACCATAATTCGCGTTAAGTGAAATCACTTTTTTATTTGAACAATTTCATCTTTCTAGTTGAAAGTAGCTTTGTGATACGTCTGATAATTTTTAACTTGATCGATTAAAATAGAATGTTGAAAGAAACAAAATGAATTTGTTTTAAAATTTGATTGAACTACAATTTCATGAATGATATGTTGAAACTTGGATAAATTGACAAAAAAGAAGAAGTAAACATTGGTTATATTTGAACAATAGACTGAATTATTACACGTTCCGAATTTAAAGAAAAAGTATATATATATGATGGAAGAAAAAGCAGTAGTGTACGGTTGGAACTTGGAATATGTTCACATTTCCTCTTTATTTTATAGTAAGCATTAATAATTAATTGATTTAATAAATTAAAACAAAGAAATAGTAAATGATATTTATAAAAATAGCTACGTAAATGGAAAAGTATCTTGGTGAGGGTAAATTAGTCAACTTATGATTTTTCTACATTAATAATAAATAAAAGGAAATATAGTTATAAATAAATCAAATTAAGAAAGCTAAGTGTAATATTCTATACCACTAGAGAGGTTAGTGTTACTGAGCAAAACCTCAGAAGAATTCTCTAAAATTATCCAATTTTTAAATATTAGGACTTAGTTGAATCAAATAAGGAAATATATAATAATAAAACTTTTAATTGATTTCAAAATTTTGAATATTAAGAAATTTAGAAAATGACTATTTTATGTAATGTGTATTACGTTGCGATATATCTATCTTTAGAAAAATCCACTTTTTGAAATGTTCTAAGTGTAAAACGATTTAGGAAAAATACTTAAAAAGAGTCTCCACTTAATTTTTAAAAAAAATTAAGAAAACTTCATTTAAAAAGAAAGTCTTTATAAATTTAGAGAAAATGGGCAAGAACTTCTTATTTCTACTTTAAGAAGGTATTGACATTTAAAGTAGCCACTAACGCGCGGTAATCCAACAATTTGAAAGATATTTGACTAACTCTTTGTGAAAATGATTAAGTAAAGATTATTTTTTTTGAGTTTTTTTAGAAAAGTGGAAGGTAACGTAAACATTTGAAATAAATGAAAAGTCACTAGAACCCTTTTTTTTTTTTTTTAAAAAAAAAGAATAAATTAAGATTAAAACTTTTAATAATAGATTAAGATTAAAGGTTAGGGAGCTGGACGATACTAACCCCTCCGCATCCCAAAATGTGCTCCCGTCCTAGGCGCGCAACACTGAATCAGATTTTGACCATTATTTTCATATCCGTAATAGTGTGAAAAGAACCAAGTTGTTCACTTTAAAAAACAGACTGTAAGAATCTTGTTTAATCACTTTAAAGATCATAACTTAAATCAATTTAGTCAATTAAGGCAAAAAACTATTTTAAATTAAATAAAGATAGGTGAAAAGTTTTGACCGAAGACATTGGACAAGTAAATTAAGAAAGCAAGAGTTGAAAAATAAAATTTATTAAAATAAGCCAACACAAAGAAAATAGTTCACCCTTTGGGGATTCAACTAAGTTAATTAACAATTCTAAAGTTAGAGTTAATAAACAACAAATAATAAATAATCACAATTAAATAATTTAAGAGTAACTGAGAAATTGATTTTGGGCCCTTTCCGCCTAAATTTGCTCATGTCCAAAAGTGGGCTGCTGGTGCATTTTTGGGCTTTTGGCCCACTCCCCCCCCCCCCTCTCTGGATAAATTACATATATACACTATTATTTTTCATAATTTCCATTATTTCCTACCATTTTAAAATATTTTCAAAATCCCTTATTTTTCTCCAATTATCAAGTCAGTCGGATACATAAGTATCCTAGTGTCACGACCCAGACCGTCGTGATTGACACCCACACTAACCCTCCGGCGGGAGAACCATAACTACAACCCAACTAAGCGATTTAACCAAATACTACGCATTTAAAGCTACGGAAGCAGGTTTAAATAACTAAATAATTAATACGAAGTTCCCATAAACTTCGGAAGTTCAACTAACATCTAACAACTACTGCGGAAATAACCCCTAGAACCTGAAAGTCGTTGTACCAAACCATCTAAAGTTCAACAAGTCTAAGAATGAGGGGTACAACCCCAACAAACATAACAAATAACTAAATAGTCTAAGTTTGAAAAGAATGGACTAACAAAATGAAGGACTCCATGGTAGCCTGAAAGAACTGTCACCCTTGAAATTCGGTTTCGATCAGTGATTTCCTAAACGAGGTCTGTCAGTAGCTGCCTGAAGATGCCTTGTACTCAACAAAGAAATAGCAAGCGCAATATCTATACACAACCACAATGTACTGGTAGGATTACACAGCTACTCCCATAAGCACAATATACAAAGACAATCACAATATAATAAGCACACATATACGGAACACAATTCAGTTATCATTTCAAGAGCAATGTACAATTCTACATTCTCAATAGCAATAGATATAACAACACAATGGTCCTCTCATGGAACCCATACCCAAACTGTTAGTGTGTCGGAACGTGACACCCGATCCAATCAACACAACCACAATCACAATCACATCCATAATGTACAGTACTCAAATCATATGGTCAAGTACACAAGTTCATGGCATGTATTGTTCATAGTCATTTCATTAGGTTCGCTTCCACATTTTATCGGATTCGCATACACGCATGCATACAATATAGCAATCAAACCACATACATAACATAAACAAGAAATCAAACCATCACCTACCTCGAAATCAAGCTTGAATCCTCCTAAGACACTTGATCCTTCCCTTTCCGAAATCTTTCCGCTTATTCGTGGTCTAAAACAACAATTTAATACAAGGATCAATAAACGAGGCATAATTACCTGGATTACAATCAACACTATCAACCCTAGGCCAATCCCAAGATCCCAATACCCCATTTAGGGCTTTTTCCACCATTAATTCTAGATCAAAACCTTCCCCCAACAATAATTACCCAAGAATCTAAGTTCTACGAATTGAAAGACGGATTAAGGGAGTAAAATCCTTACCTTTAGTGCTAGAAGAGGTGGAAAACCTTCAAGAAATACCCCTGGGTCGTCTCTTAGCTCTCAAGAACGAAACTTGCAGAATAATACTCCCTCCGTTTAAAAAAGAATGACCTCCTTTCCTTTTTAGTCTGTTTAAAAAAGAATGACCTCTTTCCCTTTTTGGTAACATTTTAATTTTAGCTTTCCACGTGGCATGTTTAAAGCCACAAGATTCAAACGTCTTCTTTACTTTCTAAAATTTTGTGCCAAGTCAAACCAGGTCACTCTTTGTGAAACGGAGGGAGTAACATTTTTGGAGTTTAATTTCGACTTAAGTCGCGACTGGGCCGCTACGGCGGACCCCGTCCCCGCCCTGGCGGCTTGCGCGGAGACAGAACGTCGGAATAAGAGTTTCAAACCCCCATTTCACACACACCTTCAACCTATGACATTCAAAACTACCCGCTCACGCTAAGATCAGTTTTGACAGTTCTACTCGCCCGAATTCAAATCCGTAAAGTCGTACGGGTTCTTTAATGTCTTAGCTATCTACTCATGTGATCAAAATAATAAATAGATCTCTTATTCATTACCAGATTTCCTAGACCTCTCATGACTCCGATTTCATCCAAATCTAGACTAGGCTAGGAATTTTCAAGTTACTACTCAAAAGTTTTCTGGCCCCAATTCTTTCTCCATTAAGTTTTCCCTAACAACGGAATTAGATCGTTACAATAGATACCAATTTACCTATCACTCGTCCCCGAGTGATCAACTAGGAAAACTGGCTTAAGTAAGGGTAAAGTAGTACCTGAATCGTTGAACAATTGGGATATTTATCTCGCATGTCCCTCTCTGTCTCCCAAGTAGCTTCCTCAATCGGAAGATGCTTTTATTGAGCCTTCACAGACTTTATCTCTTTGGTCCTCAGCTTTCAAATATCATGATCAAGAATTGCAATCAATTCCTCCTTATACTGGAGGTCTTTGTCTAACAAAACTGAGTCCCATTTTATGATGTAATCCCCATCCCCATGATACTTCTTCAGCATGGACACATGAAATACCGGATGAACTACCAATGAGTTAGGAGGTTAAACCAACCTATAAGCCGCTGCCCTACACGGTCGCGAATTTCAAATGGTCCAATGTATCGAGGACTAAGCTTGCCCTTCTTGCGGAATCTCATCACCCCTTTCATGGGTGACACCTTAAGAAGAACTTTCTCCCTAGTCTGAAATGCCATGTCTCTTACCTTATGGTCTGCATATTTTTTTTGTCGACTTTGGGCTGCTAGAAGCTTAGTTTGGATGCTTCTTACCATATCCTGATCATCATTCACCAAGTCAACCCCCAAAGGTTTCACATCTCCATCCTCAAACCATCCTATGGGTGATCTACATCCTCTCCCATAAAGTACCTCAAATGGTGCCATATCAATGCTGGAGTGGTAACTATTATTATAGGAGAACTAACACAAAGGTAGGAACTTATCCCAATGTCCTCCAAAGTCAATCACACATGCCCTCAACATGTCCTCTAACACTTGGATAGTTTTCTCTGGCTGCCTGTCTGTCTGCGGATGGAAGGCTGTGCTAAAGGTGAGTTGAGTACCCAACTCCTCATGTGATGTTCCCCAAAACTTGGATGTGAACTGCGTACCATGGTCCTAAGTGATAGAAAGGGGCACTCCGTGCAACCTTACTATCTCCTTCACATACACCTTAGCCAATTGTTGCGCATTATAGTCTACTCTGACTGGAATGAAGTGGGCTGACTTAGTTAATTTGTCAACCACTACCCAAATAGAATCAAACTTCCCCAAAGTCTTGGGAAGACCAACCACAAAATCCATGACTATCCTTTCCCACTTCCATTCCATAATTGGCATTATCTGAAGAGAACCTGCAGACCTTTGATTCTCATATTTTACTTGTTGGCAATTTTAGCACTTAGCCACAAACTCCGCTATATCTTTCTTCATGCCAGGCTACCAATAAAGTCTCTTCAAGTCTCGGTACATCTTGGTCACACCTGGATGAATGGAATACTGCGAACCATGGGATTCTGTCAACAAATTCTTAATCCAGTCGTCCACTCGAGGAACACAAATTCTTCCTTTAAAACTAAGCACACCCCTGCATCAAGAACCATATCTTGTGCCTTACTAGACACTGTCTTCTTTCTAAGTTCATTCAAATTTTCAACCTCAAACTGTTTGGCCTTGATCTCCTCAATGAATGTGGCCCTAACCTCCATGCTAGCAAACACCCTACCTCTTTCTGACATGCCCAAGCTGCATGAACTTAGACTCCAAGGTTCGAATTTCCTTAGCCAAATGTCGCTTGGATACATCCAAGCAAGCTAGACTACCCATACTTACCGCCTTCCGGCTTAATGCGTCTACCACCACGTTAGCTTTACCTAGATGGTCATATCATAATCCTTGAGTAACTCTATCCACCTTCGCTGTCTCAGATTTAAATCCTTTTGAGTGAATACATGTTGTAGGCTACAGTGGTCAGTAAATACCTCACACTTAACACCATAAAGATAATGCCTCCAGATCTTGAGAACAAACACTACCGCTGCCAACTCCAAATCATGTGTCGACTAGTTCCTTTCATGCACCTTCAACTGCCGCGATGAATAAGCTATGACATTCTTATCCTGCGTCAAAACAACACCCAAACCCGAATGTGAAGCATCACAATAAATAATAAAATCTTTAACTTCCACCGGTAGTGCCAAAATAGGTGCTGTGGTCAGAAGAGTCTTGAGCTTTTGAAAGCTCTCCTCACATTTTTCAGTCCATTCTAAAGGTACCTCCTTTTTGGTCAACCTTGTCAGATGTGTGGAAATGGAAGCAAAGTTTTTCACAAATCGACGCTAGTAGCTGGCAAGCCCTTTAAAATCCTAATTTCAGTCACAGAACTAGGCCGAACCCAGTTCCTGACTGCTTCAATCTTTTGAGGATCTACCATTACCCCTTCCCGTGAAATTACATATCCCAAAAAGGCAACCCAAGTCAACCAAAACTCACACTTAGAAAATTTAGCGTACAACTTTTGTCTCCCAATAACACCTAGAACAATACGAAGATGGTCGTCATGCCCTTCCTCACTTTTTGAATAAACCAATATGTCATCAATAAAAACAATCACAAAGAAATCCAGAAATGGTTTGAACACACCATTCATCAAACTCATGAAAGCTGCAGGCGTATTTGTCAATCCAAACGACATCACTTCAAACTCATAGTGCCCATAGCGGGTTCTGAATGTCATTTTTAGTACATCCTCGGCCCTAATTTTTAACTGATGGTAACCAAACGTTAGATCAATCTTAGAGAAAACTGATGCACCGTGCAATTGGTCAAAAAGATCATCTATCCGAGGCAGTGGATACTTGTTCCGAATAGTGACCTTATTCAATTGGCGATAGTCTATGAACATCCTCATACTACCATCATTCTTCTTAACAAACAAGACTGGGGCACCCCATGGGGAAGTACTAGGACAGATGAAACCTTTATCAAGAAGTTCCTGAATTTGAGCTTTAAGCTCTCTCAACCCTGCCGGAGCCATGTGATAAGGAGGAATAGAAATAGAGCCAGTACCAAGTTCCAAATCAATGCAGAAATCTATATCCCTATCCGGAGGCATACCAGACAAATCGGTAGGAAACACTTCTCTAAATTCTGACACCACATGGATAGACTCAATAGAGGGAGACTCGATCTCTACATCCTTAATATGAGCCAAATATACCAAACAACCATGCCCCACCAGTTTTCTAGCCCGAATGGAGGATATGACCTTAGCTGACTTAGGCTTGTACACCCCTTCCCACTCTAACTTTTCCCTACCAGGGATCTCTAGAGTCACAAACTTAGTATTACAATTACGCACAACATAATAGGGGGACAACCAAGTCATGCCTAAGATGACATATCCAAAATAACCAAATTAGCCCAAGTTTGAAAACCTATAAACAAGATAGGACAAGCACGATAGACATATGTGATTATGACAAACTCTCCAACTGGGGTAGAAACATGGATAAGAGCATCAAGTACATCACAAATCATATCAAATTCTGAGGCAAATCGCACTGACACATAAGAATAAGTAGAACCCAGATCAAACAACACATTAGCCATCCAGTCACAGACAAAATAATACATGTGATCACTGTGTCAGAAGCCTCTGCCTCACTCTTGCCAGGAAAGGCATAACACTGAGCCCTGTCATCTTGACAGGCGACCTCCTTACTTGGCTACGTTGCACCTTTACCTGCATTACCATTTCCCCGACCTCCACGGCCTCGCTGATTTCCTCCTCGCCCATCTTGTGAACGTCCTCTACCATTATTACCGTTGCTCGTGAGTACCACTGCTATAGTCTGTTGCTGCGCGGGGTCCAACATGTGCGGGTGGGGACAATCTCTCCTCATATGCCCAGGTTCTCCACAATTATAACAAGTGTAATCAAAAGATGGCCTGCTGCCCGTCGAAGGTATAGCTCCCTGGCTATCCTGAATAAAATTCAGATGTGGAGTTCCCGAATAACTACCTATATAAGTGGGCAATGTGGACTGAATTGGCCGGGCTGCAAGTGTAGGCCTACCTGAACCTTTGGAGAAGGAACCCTGAAAGTTACATGTGCTCTTGGCTAACCAAAGCCTTAGCCTGCCCATCACGTCTAACTCCTTCCACTTTCTTCATGAAATCGGTCACCTCATTAAAACTTTTTCCTGCAGAAGTCATATGAACAGACAATACTTGTAACTCGGAGTTCAGTCCCTTGACGAATATACAAATCCTCTCTTCCTCTGTAGTCACCAATTATGTAGCATATCTAGACAAGGCATGAAACTTAGCCTCATAGGTAGCTACAGACATACCACCTTGCTCCAAAGCCATGAACTCATCCTTCTTACGATATCTCAAAGTTCGAGCCACATACTTTTACAAAAACAGAGCATGAAACTATGTCCAAGTGAGTGGGGGTAAAACTGATGATCTGCATTCCACATGGGCCCTCCATTACTGCTTAGCCTCACCCTGAAACTGGAAGGTCACAAACTGTACCCCATGCTGGTGTACAACAGCTAACTTGTGCAGCCTCTCATAACAATTCAAAATAAACTCATAAGCGTCCTCACTCTCAGATTCAAGAAACACTTGCGACTTTAGTTTCAAAAACTTTGTCAACATCTCATGCTTATTACCAGTTATGACAGGACCCAACAAAGGACGGAATAAGGCATCAATTCCTACAGCTCCACCCACCTTGGGAACAAAAATAACAATTGAGGGGTTGACGGGAGTTTGAGTTGCTGGTGCTGCGGGAAGAACTCCAGGACCAACCAATCCTTTCAGAAAAGACATGATCTGCTGAGCTAACACTGGGTGTACGGGAGGAATGCCGGTATTCCTAGCTGGTGAATCCTCTTCCTGTCCAACATCCCCCTCGTTCTCAATTTCCAAATTATCTTCTACCTCTTCCTAATGTGCGGGAGGAACCTCATCTATGAGAGTATTATCAACCGGTGCTCCATCCCTAGTAGGTGTTACCCTTCCTCGGTCTCTGCCCCTTGCTCTTCCTCTACCCCTGCCTCGACTGTGACCTCTTATTGTGGATTCCTCAGCTGGCTCATTTACGGAAGCTACGGGCCTAACGCCGTTGAATCTAGTGTTAACCATCTACAGACAGAAGAGTGAATGAGATTAAATACCAATATGGATTACCAGATACCAATTGGAATCAAGTTATAACACGAAATGAGACGAGAAAACAAAAAGATTTCCTACAGTCCTATAGCTTCTCAAAGAAAAGTATAGAATTCTCCGTACCGTTTCGCAAGACTCTACTAGACTCGTTTTGGTACAACGAGATCAACGAACCTAGGGCTCTAATACCAACTTTGTCACGACCCAAACCGTCGTGATTGGCACCTACACTAAACCTCCGGTGGGAGAACCATAACTATAGCCAACTATGCAATTTAACCAAATACTACACATTTAAAGCTATGGAAGCAGGTTTAAATGACTAAATAATTAATACGGAGTTTCTATAAACTCCGTAAGTTCAACTAACATCTAACAACTAATATGAAAATAACCCCTAGAACCTAAAATTCGTTGTACCAAAACATCTAAAGTTCAACAAGTCTAAGAATAAGGGGTACAACTCCAACCAACATAAGAAATTACTAAATAGTGTAAGTTTGAAAAAAATGGACTAAACAAAATGAAGGACTCTATGGCAGCCTGAAAGAATTGGCTCACCCTTGAAATTTGGTCTCAATCAGTGATCTCCTAAACGAGGTCTGTCAGTAGCCGCCTGAAGATGCCATGTACTCAACAAAGAAAAAGCAAGTGCAATATTAGTACACAACCACAATGTACTGGTAAGATCACACTGCTACCCCCATAAACACAATATACGAAGACAATCACAATATAATAAGCACACATATACGGAACACAATTCAATTATCATTTAAAGAGCAATGTATAATTCCACATTCTCAATAGCAATAGATATAACAACACAATGGTCCTCTCATGGAACCCATACCCAAATTGTTAGCGTGTCGGAACGTGACACCCGATCCAATGCATGTGTCGGTATGTGACACCCGATCGCAATTAGTATGTCGGAACGTGACACCCGATCCAACCAGCACAATCACAATCACAATCATATCCATAATGTACAATACTCAAATCATATGGTCAAGTACACAAGTTCATGTCATGCATTGTTCATAGTCATTTCATTAGGTTTGTTTCGACATTTTATCGGATTTGCATACACGCATGCATACTATATAGCAATCAATCAACATATATTACACAAACATGAAATCAAACCATCACCTACCTCGAAATCAAGCTTGAATCCTTCTAAGACACTTGATTCTTCCCTTTCTGGATCCTTTCTGCTTGTTTTTGGTCTAAAACAACAATTAAATACAAGAATAAATAAACGAGGCCTAATTACCCAGATTACAATCAACATTATCAACCCCAGGCCAATCCCAAGATCCCAATACCCCATTTAGGGCTTTTTGCACCATTAATTTCAGATCAAAACCTTTCCCCAATAATAATTATCCAAGAATCTAAGTTCTACGGATCAAAAGATGGATTAGGGGTGTAAAATCCTTACCTTTAGTGCTAGAAGAGGTGGAAAACCTTCGAGAAATAGCCTTGGGTCGTCTCTTAGCTCTCAAGAATGAACTTGCAAAATAATAACATTTTTAGGGTTTAATTACGACTTAAGTCGCGATTGGGCCGCTACGGCGGACCCCGTCCCGCCACAACAGCCCCACCCTAGCAGCTTGCGCGGAGACGGAACATCAGAATAAGAGTTTCAAACCCCCATTTCACAACACACCTTCGACTCATGACATTCAAAACAACCCACTCACACTAAGATCAGTTTCGGGAGTTCTACTAGCCCGAATTCGATTTCGTAAAGTCGTACGGGTTCTTTAACGTCTTAACTATCTACTCATGCGATCAAAATCATAAATAGATATCTCATTCATTACCAGATTTTCTAGACCTCTCATGGCTTCGATTTCATCCAAATCTATATTAGGTTAAGAATTTCCAAGTTACTACTCAAAAGTTTTCTGGCCCCAATTCTTTCCCCATTGGATTTTCCCTAACGATGGAATCAGGTCATTACACCTAGCAGTTAACCCACGTTTCCCCTTCCTTTTTTCACTCCTTTGATCTCTCCCTAATTTCACTCCACAATCTTATCAGTTATAATTTTCATCTCAATTTGAATATCAGAAGGATTTTCTTTTCGGTCAATCAAATTCAAACAGCTGAATATGTACTTTTCGTATTCTCTATTTTTGTTTTTTTAATTTTTTTGTTTTTACCCTTTTTCCTGATACACATGGATCATACTCATTCATTTACTATTGGGATTACCCAACAAAACTCTTGAAATATGTATAAAAAAAGCATGATTCATTATTAACGAAGAATTCGAGTGTGGAGAAGTCAAATTCGAAGAAAGATGCACCTTCGACTTTTGAAGTTATTGCGAAGAAAACTTCCCAGAAAAGGGTAAAAAAAATTGGATCTGTATTATCTTGTCCAACTCTACCTAAGGAACCGATTTTTAATGTATATACTTTATTTTGATTTTTAATCTAACCTTTGATAGTGGTTTCAATGTTTTGGTACATTACGTGTACAGTAGTCTCTATTTTATGTAATGTATCTCTATTGAAAAAGCTTTCAAAAAAGAGAGGGGAAAAGTCGAATCTGGCAGTACACTCCTTTTACTACTAAAGGTTCAGAATGTATATAGTTTTGAATCGTGTTCAAATTAATGATTTTGATGCATAATCATATTATTTTGAAACATCAATTAGTATTTATCAGGTCATTATACATGTATTTGATACATAATTTCTACAAAATGTATCATATATCATGTATCAGGTGTTGCTATGTATCTTTAACCTTATTCAAATTGGAAGGATATGTATATACACACAGTTGCAAATCATATTTGTGATACATAAATCTTCATGTTTTCTTAAATAAATTAGTATCTCATTCTTTTTATTAGTGACCTGATACATAACTATAACAAGTTGTACAGTCGATAATGTATCAGTTGTTGTTATGTATATACACTCTTTAATTATTGTTTAGACTTACTTAAATTAGAAGGCTATGTATCTATATACATTACTCAATAATACTCATGATACATATACCTAATGTTCTATAACTAAAGCTTTGTGTATCAAATTCACTAATATGTATATGATATTTAACTGTGTCAAATTTGACTAATTTACTATGTTTCAGGTATTATTATATATCTACAGTCTTTTAAGTATTGTTCATGTTTTATAATGCAGGGAATTTCAAGCTGCCTTTGCTGAGTATCTCAACGATGGAATTTCGATCCCACCTAATGAATCTCACGCTAATTACCAACGTACAAAATATGCAACACTGTTATGAAAATATGGTAGAGAAAAGGCCAATGGAAGTTATGTTTGTGAAAAAGACGATCCATCCAAACCTAAGGGTCATTTCATACCACCTACTGAAGAAGATTTGGTTAATGTAGAGTAGTTATCGATCTAATAGACACCTTTAATTTTTTTTGGTGTTGAAGATTTAGTTAAGTTTTAAAGGATTACTCTTAAAATTTGTATGAATGACGTAATGTTGTTAAATTTGGTTATCTTCTGTTAGTTATTCCGTTCTATTGTATATAATTTTTTTCTTGATACACGTCAATATACCTAATACATAATATAACTTGATACATAACATTTTATCTTATACATGACAAATTACTTGACAAACAACAATGTAATGTGTAAAAAAACATAAGTTTGTATTAGATACAATAATACTTGTACATAAATGTCAATATCTAACGATGTCTTCATCTGTGGTAAATATTTGTCACTTACAGTTATGTATCTAATACAATAGTTGATTAATAGAGTATTGCATCTATTCAAATATTTCAAATAACAGGACAATTTAGTGGAAATTATTTCAATAGTGAATTATCTAGCTACACACATAGTAAAATCAAATAAAGAAAAAAATTCAATTGGAAGTTTAATGTATTTTCTAAACAGGAATGTATCACTTCTCTTTGGGTAAGAAAGTACAAGATCACCTGTTGCGACTTTCGTGTCTATAACGTCCACAATAGTTTGTGTTCATAGTTAGCTTATCACTTGAATTCTTTTTTTTCGTGATCGTTCAGGAATCCTTTTGTATCTAGGTGGCAAGACAATTTCCTTTAAAATATTTTTTGGAACAAATCAATCTTCCTTATTTGGTAGCGGAACCATTGAATCTTCCACAATTGCTTATTTATCTCTCAAGGCAAACAATGTATCTTCTTCAAGAATCATAGATTGAATAAAGATACTCAGATGATGCAACAACCTGTCAACATTAAAAAAATAGTGAAACATTCCATAAAATACATTATTTCACAAACACAATAAGATACACAAATAGTAAATGTATTATGATACTTTATATCACATACTGACTCAGAGCTCTAAAAACACATTACATATAGTCAAACTAGTAATGTATCATGTTGTAACCAGTAGTGTATCATGACTTATATATCCATATACAAATTCAAAAATAAAAAAAATACTTATCAAAGCACAAATAAAAAAAATAATTAAATTCACATGTATCTGATACTTTATATTATTTGCACAGTAACTCAAAGATCTAAAAACAAATTATGCATCAAACTAGTAATGTATCAATTTGTAATCATTAATGTATCACAACTTATATATCAATATACAAATTCAAAAACAAAAGAACAAAGGGGATACATAGCAAATTTAGGCAATTGCACAAGTTGATACATTAAAGTTTTGATTCACACCAACATTCTTATCTGTTGTATCAATACAAAAGTGATATATAGCAAATCCAACCTCATGTTTCTTCACCTTAACATACAACTTTACTCTCATGTCATTCCTAATAATCAGTGGAGATTAATTACCTTCTACAATATATTGGATCTCGATTAGTATTGATGTATCAGGTAACTAATTAGTAAACTAATTGTGTATATATACATATGTATAACAATAACATTCAATACAACAATTGGAAGAGATTGCTTGCCAACCCATCAATGAATCACGGTATGTTGTTTCCACAACCTGCTCAATCAAGTGATGCTTTCGATCAAATTTCGAATGGACTTGCTCGTAAACTGCCACACGACAGGAGTGTCTACTTGACGTCTGGAGAGAACATCCTAAACTAGATTGTTGGTCCAATTGGTGACTTAAAACCTTAGTAGAAAGATGATTGCAATCACAAAATCTTGGCTTTCCAACCTTAATGCCGCGTGAAAGGTTTGAATAAAGATTGATAGGATCTTCGATTTCAAATTTGGAGTTTTGACGATTTCGGATTGATGAAAAAGATGAAAGATTGAATTTTGTGAATTGGAATGGATTGATATCAATAAGTTTTACGTGAATCGGGGGAATTAAAATTAATTTTACGTTTATAATATTTCATATTAATGTATTCGGACAACCAGTTATGTATTCGGATGCTACAATTTTTAAGGGATTTTCGTAAAATAGAAAAGAGTAGGAATATGATGTAATTTAGGTTTTACACTATGTGATTTATGTAAGTTGTACCTTTTTTTTGCTTCCACTGCTAAATAATTCTCGTGACTGACTCAAAGAAGAAGAACTTGAATTTTAACTTAACACAAAACGTGAAGGAGAAATTTGAGTCCAAGTAGTCTCGCATAAGTTCACATGAAGCAGAGGAGAATGAATTAGAGATCCGAAAGATAAATTCAATAAAGTGAAGTTCAAAATATATAGTAAATAATCTCCAAGCAACAAACTCAAACACATCCTCTAAAAAGAACATCTCGACTAACTTATGCATTTATTTATTTATTCATTTTAACTAATACACTAATTTATCACTTATCCTAATACGTTTTAATCAACCCAAATTATGATCAAGGCTTTGAACAAGCTTAGAATGACAAAATATTTCAATATTGCAATATTTAATGTACATATACACCACACATATGAACCAAATGTTTCAACTAAAGCAACAAACCATAATATATCTTGTGAGAGAACTCAAAAAGATTGGTAGCATAAGAAAATGTCACCTAAAATTATACAATCTTAACATAATATAGCATATGTTAAGCTAAATTGTGCTAACAATCTTAATTTATAAAAGAGAGTAATTTCTACCTAGCATACATTTAATAAGTAAAGAGCATGGATTCACTTAACACAAATGTTTATATAGATAGTTGAATTAATCAAAGCTACTGTTGTCATTTGGAGGAAAAATCGTAACTCGACCATTTAAACTTAAATAATACTAAGAGAAATATCCTAATTCCATGTAATTTTACAAATCCACCCAACAACTAGTAGCTGTACAGAGAAGTAATCAAAGGCTCAATGAGTCGTGGTTGCATATCTGTTCATATATATATAATGAATACAAACAACACAAATTATAGACTTTGAGTCCTACTATGCTCTCTCAATCTGGACATGGTGACATCACGAATAGATTGTCACGCAAAAAGCAAAAATGAAATGAGGATAATCCCTTTGTAAAAATATCAGCAAGCTGTAAGTGAGAGGGCACATATTGGACAACAAGATCCCCTTGAGCAACTTTATCACGGATGTAATAATAGTTAATATCAATATGCTTAGAGTGATCATGGAATACTGGGTTACGAGACATGTATATATTTTTAGGCTTAGAAATACCAAATTTTGAACGAGTTTGCATTTGATGAGTTGTAGTGGTAGATGCGGATGCGGAAGTGGAAGAACTGTAGGTGGCACCAGAGTTAATGAGGTAGAACAAGGAGCAGATGGAGGAGAACTAGAAGAAAGAAGGTTAGAGGGAGTTGCGGGTACATATGGTTGCAGAGTAAATAAGGGCAATGTCACCACAAGCGAATCTGGAGAGATGGATGAGGAAGACACTTTTGAAGGACAACATAATGCAGTGTACAAAAATACTGACTCATGAAATAGAACATATCGATTAACCTAGTCACGATCGAATTCGGGATCTAGACAACGATATCCTTTTGAATTAGATGCATAACTTAGAAAAATGCAATGGATCGAATGAGGTGTAAGCTTGTGAGATACCTGAGCAGAAAGGTTAGGGAAGCATTCACAACCAAAAACTCTAAGAAAATTATAGTACGGTGATTTATGAAAACGTTTTTCAAAGGGGGAATATCATTGTAAAATAGGTGTTGGCAGTCTATTAATGGTATAAACAGTATAATAGGCAGCATCAACCCAAAATTGTGATGGTAAAATAGCCTCTGCAAGAATGGTAGCACTATTTCAATAATGTGTCGATGTTTTTGTTCAGGAACCTCATTTTGTTGAGGAGTGTCAAGACACGACTTCTGAAAGAAAATACCCGAGTTAGAAAAATGTGAGAGCATAGATGTGTTATCAAATTCGCCGTCTCCATCACTTTGAAAGGTCTTTATTTTAGTTTTAAATATGTTCTCTGCTAGTTTTTGAAAAGCACAAAAACATAAAAACACTTCTGATTTATTTTTCATAGGGTACAACCATGTAAAATGAGAAAAATCATCAACAAAAATAACATTGTATTTAAATCCCAAGATTGATAAAACATGTGATTGCCAAACATCTGAGTGAATAATATCAAAAGGAGAAGAACTACAGTGATCCACTAAATTAAAGGGTAAGAGTTGAGATTTTCATAGCCGACAAGGGACACAATCTCTACGAACAGAATTGAGCAAGCTAATGTAATTATTTTTTCTAAGACAATCTAAAGTCTGAACTCCACTATCCTAATCTACGATGCCAAATATCCCCAGATAGACGAATAGCAACACATGCTTGAAAATGAGAAGACACTGATGAAGATGCTAGCGGATAAACATTACCCTCACTGGAAGCTTGCAGGAGAGTTTGACCCGTGACTTTGTCCTTAACAGAAATCGAAGAAGAGTCAAAATCAATAAAATAATTGTTATCCTTACATAACTTCTGTACATAAATTAAATTATGATGAAGTTGAAGAACGTGAAACATGGAGTGCAAGTGTAATGGACGGGATATCGAGGGTAACTTAGAGTATCCAATGTTTTTAATATCAAGTAAAGTACCATTACCAACCAATACACGATCAAGACCAGTATGAGGAGATTTTCGTAAAAAATTACCTTCAGATGGGGTCATATGAGCGGACGCAGCAGAGTCAAAGTACCAAGTAGCATCATTTGTTTCACCAACCGACATAGTAGCAAAAGACTTAGGAAGATCATTAGCAACAAAAGCATGATTGAAACGATTAGTACATTATAATGCAGAATGACCAGGATACCCACAAATTTGACAAGAGGTAGAAGACGGGTGCGCTCCTAAGATTCCCGAGGATGGTGATGTTGAACTAGAAGATTGTGAATTATAAGGAATATGAGAAGCACTACCCATACTTGTCGAAGATTGCTCTGAAAATTATTGCGTGGAGAGTTGGATGAAGAAAAATGTTGTTGATTGCGACCACCAAATAAGCCTCGACCTCTTCCTCTATGACCCCGACCTCTATATGGGGAAGATCAGCCTTTGGCACGACCCCCTTGAGATGCAGAAGAAGAATTCAATGATATATTCTGAGCAACAAAGGCTTGATGAGAGACACCAGAACCTAATCTTTTGAAGCGTTGTAACCTTTGGTCATGAAGCAAATGTTTGGTGCGAAGTTTTTCAAGAGATAGTTGGTCGGGAAAATGAGTAATGATACCAACTAGTGTGTCATACTCCCTTCTTAACCCAATAAGTACATGATCAATAAGATCTTGAGAGGAAACTGGAGAGTTAATAGCTGCAAGGAAGTTTGCTATCGTCTTAACCTCTCAGAGATATTGATCAATAGTCATAGAGTCAGATTTACGCATGGTAGTTAGTTGGCGCTTAAGTTCTACTGATTTGGCCTGACTAGCATCCATAAAACGTCTATGTAAGGATAGCCAAATATCACGCGAGGTAGGTAACAAGTGAACATCAACAAGGACCTCACGATACAATGTCGCAAACAACCAAGATCGTACACTTTGATCAACTTTAACCCATGAACGATATAGTGGGCTAACTTGCTAATTGCCAGAGACATTACATAAAAATTGATGGGTTGTTCTTGAGAGATCAACAAGGAGGTGAATTGAGTACGCCAAGTAAGATGATCTTCAACGAAATTAAATTTTATAGTCACAAAGTTAGTGATATTAGGTACAGCCAAAGCCGCAACAGAGTGGAAGTGAGATGGAATTGTTGGTTCTATTGTTCCACCATAAGGTGTACACGAAGGTAGGCTAATCTGGCCTATAGAAGAAGTTGGAAGAATACTTGGCCCGATAGTGTGGAGAGGAAGATAATGACAAAATAGAAGGCAGAGTAGGAATTGAAAAGCATGAGGTAGATGATCCTGATGAAACAACATATGTAGATTGGGTAGATGTAGTATTTGTTGTAGAAAAAGGAAGCGAGACATATGAAGAGGAGGAAGCTAGCGATTGAGAAGCCATATTTTCGGAGGAACTAATGGGACAGAAAAGAAAGTCGTGGACTATTGAATTGTTGTTGGACTGCCCTGAACGTTTGATGCCATGTACAAAGAAGTAATCAAAGGCTCAATGAGCTGTGGTTGCATATCTGTTCATATATATATATAATGAATACAAAGCGGTTATTGGTTAGGGGAATAAGTAACCTAGTACAACACAAATTATAGGCAATGATTCCTACAAGTGCATGGATTATGAGTCCTAATAGTAACATCATATAATGAGGACTTCAAAGAAATATTGAGCCGATGTTTATTTAATCATGAGTAATTATTGGAGTCATATGATAGGTAAAATAAAATTTGATACAAGACCATTATGTCAAAGTGGTATAAAAGAAAATGTTAGGGTTTTGCCCCGATTTTCTTACCTTATTTGAAGTTTATTTTTTCCTTAAAGAAAAGTCAAAGTATTACCATAAATGCTTAAACTTTTTCCGAAAGGAAAATATATTTTTCTTCCATATTTTGTTTAATCTTTCCTTAGAGAAAAAGTTTGGAGATCTATAAACTGAAGTTCCCTATTCTCATAACGGAACACAATAGAATCCACAATGTTGTCATTTAGAGAGTCTTGTTTATGGGGAGATTTCACTCTCTATAGTTTTAATGTCTTTTAATTAGTTTTTAAATATGTAGGCCCATTGGTCAAATCATATAATAATATTTTAATTTTTAGTATAAGTTTTTGTTATCTTATTGATTCGTAATTGTAAGCTTCCGCATGACGCAGTCATGACCCAACCCACCAGACCGTGCGGGCACCTACTCTAACACATAAGTAGGAGAACCCTCGATTCCCAAACAGTTAAAGATATGCGGAAGATTAGGAAAACTGAAGATAGAAAGATATTCAAGTAGATTTCATAAAGTAAAGAGTTTTAAAATGACTCAAGTTAACTTGTAAAGTAATTAACTTCCCAGGTATCTAGTCTAAACAGGTACAAGAGCTTCTAAGATTACAAGGTATAACATAATAACAAATGACACAGCTCCCACCATACGGAAGGAAACATAGAAGCTGTTGGAGATTGTCTTCGTCATCACCTACGAAACATCACTGACCCTGCAACTAAACTATGCCAAAAAGGCATAACAAGAGTAGTATCAGTACAACCACACGTACTGGTAGGCATCATCAGTCAACCCGATACCCACCGCATAATATAAGAAATGGACTAGCAGGAAACATACAATAAGACTATTCATTCCTCCACCTTTACATCCCCTTGCACTTACCATGCTCGGATACTTCAACATATACTAGTACACTTGACTATAACCCCTTACTTCTTCCACATCACCACTCAATCCTTGACTCCATAGTATATTCTATCAAGGCTTGTTAACCGTTTCAATACGAATCCCCTTCCAAGGTAATATTTAGCTAGTTAACATTTATGACATAACACCACCCCACTTCCAACTTTTAAGAACACAAACCACCTCTCTAAAGTAACACATAGTAACACCTGGATCCTCAGTCTCCATTTACCATACCCCATTCTGATTGAGCCTGACCATTCACAATTCATTCAGTAGCGAGATATATAAAAAATAAACACAACACAGTAAACTCACATATACGTAATACACAACTCAATTATCATTCATGAGCACCATACTTATTCTCAATATCAACAACAATGGTCATGTAGGTAATAATCACAATGGTCCTCTCATGGAACTCACACCCAAACTGTTAGTGTGTCGAAACGTGACACTTTATCCAATGCATGTATATGTGTCAGTACGTGAAACCTGCTCCAATGTATGTATATGTGTTGGTACGTGACAGCCGATCTAATATATGTATGTGTGTCGGTATGTGACACCCGATCCAATATATGTATGTGTCGGAAAGTGACACCCGATCCAGTCAGCACAACCACAATTACAATCACATCCATAATTATATTACTCATAGTCATACAATTCAGTATTGGGTTCCTGGAATGCAGTTGTTCATACATAATCATTCATTAGATTTAGTTCACAACAGGTTCATGGCATGTAATTATACACACTTAGTTGTTTCACCGAGTTCAAATCATAAATCTCTAATCCCATACATATATGCATATAACGAAGCCATTAACATGTTTATATTACACAACCAAGAATTCAAGCCATCACATTACCCTAGTTTACAGGATGAGGCTTCCTCCTAGGTATAAGTCTGATGTAACACCTAGTAATACATGTACAACTGTCCTTTTTTGGGTGCACGAAGGCCTGCGCATGAATTCTACTGTCAATTAACAACATACTACACAGTGAACACAGATTTAAGACTACTCAATTAAATAAACCTAGCCTACCTGGGCGTCAAGCAGCCGTAGAGGGATTGTAGCTCCAATCCTGGCTTCCGAACGACGAAACGATGGCTTTTGACCGATAATCTGCAAGCTATCGATATCCTTACGCTAGAAATCTCTTTCTCCTTCCTTTCCAAGGCTAGAATTGCCTTTTGGGGGTTGCTAGGGTGATCCTCGCCCTTTTTGGTGTTTTGGGAAAAAAGAGAAAATAAGACTGTTCATTCCTCCACCTCTTTGTCCCAACCATCCCGCTCTGGCGCTTTTTGTCCTGCTGGAGCGCCGCCACCCTAGCGGCATTTGGCCCACTCTGGCGGGATGATGGCCCTAGTTCTCCAGATGTTTTTCCTTTCCTAAATAACGACAGTTTAGGTCATTACAATAGATACCAATTTACCCCTCATTCATCCCCGAACGACTAGAGAAGGAGTAAACACGAGCCCTGTTTGGAGTACTTCCAAATTAATGAATCGGTTCGTTACGAAACCACGGAGGATAGTGGTTTCCACTTTTTAAGCACGAAAAAGGGTCTTACTCAAGGGGTCGGTTAGGGAAATGAGGTAAGACACGTAGAAAAGAGACACGTCCAACTGTATAGCTTGACCCCATTAGAGCGGCAGACTTTTCGCTGAGGCGGGGCCGCTGTGGCGTGGCCGATATGGCGATGAATCTCCCACTATAGCGGGAGATAAAAAATAGTAAATGGGGGGGGGGGGAGGGAAATGCTTTCCCCATTTTCTCCATTTCTCCTTCAAAAACTCTCAATCACTTTACTTCGAACGTCGAATTTAAGGTAATGTTCTTGTTTCTTACCCTGTTTACTTCAATACTTACTTAACTATGATTGCGTGACATTAAATGATTGATTAGAAAGACCTTAGGGTAGTTTTTCAAAAATGTGGAAATAGGTTGCCTGATTTGCTAGAATAACGTAGCATGGACACTTCCCTTACGTTCACAACGTCTCCACAACGTTTTGAGCGTAAGGATTTCACGAAAATACGGTCGAAATGATTCCAAAATGGGTGGGGGAAGTTGAATAGTTTCTTGGTGTAAAACTCGGATTCGGACACCCTTTAGGGGTTATTTTTCTAGAATAATTGTATATTTAGTACTAGGGTACTTTATAGATTTTGATCTGCTGAAATTCTATTTAAAACGAGCTTTTTTTAGGCGAAGAGGCGCCATGATCGCACTGAAGTTCGTCCCAGATGAAGGCCGCTCTGGCGCCCTCCATCTTGCTGTTACGACTTTTTTCATCCCGCTATGGCGGGATCCTGGACACTCTGTCGAGACCTAGGAAAATAGTGTCCCCTTGCCACTTTAAGAATAGAAATTTTCTTTTTCCCCTTAGCCAAAATTTATTAACCCCATGGAATCCTAACTTGTACGTTTTATAAATTCGCAGGCTTGTCTACTATGGCTGGTATTAACAAGGAGAATTTTCCTTTTGTCCGGTTTCCCGATGCTGCAAGTCGGGAAAGGTACCATAATCATCGGAACAATAAGTTTTGTTGTGAGAGGGGTTTTCACTTGCTAGACTTAGCGGAGAGAGCCCCCTCTTTTCATGCCTAGCTGATGGAGTTTGGCTCGGCCCCACTGACAGAGGCTCCCCTGCTACGTGTTACAGTTGCGTGAGAGAGTTCTATGTCTTCCTTCCTATCGTCCGCTGGGATGACCCTCACCCTACCATCTGCATCTAGGGAGTTGACATCCCCCTGAACACTCAATTCCTAAATGAGGTGCTAGAGGTCCCAACACGGAGTATGAGGCCAAGCTGAGGGAGTTGGATTTTGGTTGGTTGAAGGATACACTAGTTGAGACTATGCATCGGGATCGAGTTTACCGGGATACAACGGAGGGCATCACCAGTTCTAACTGGTCACTGGATGCCAAGCGTTGGTTGCACTGGTTTCTAGGAGGATCCACTCGTCGGTAAACTGTACCAATATGCCTTTTCCCCGGGCTCTAGTGGTGGCTTGTGCTATGCAGGGGATTGAAATGAACATGGGCGTACAGATCATTTTTGAGTGGAAGATGTTCTATCGAGGCAACAAGAAGGCCTTGTTCCTGCCTGGATTGGTGACAACGATGTGCAAGCGGGTGGGGGTGCCACTATTGGACACCAATGAAGTACTTCCCATGGATCCCCTTTTTCACTCCCTTTTTGATTAGGCACGCTTCCGCCTACGGGAGTAAGAGAAGGAAGAAAAACAGGGCCAATAGCAGTCAAGCGGCTGCTGAGGTAGATGACGAAGATGGGAAAGATGCTGAGGGCGACGACACTCTCTCTACCCAGTCCCAGCCCCCACTATCAGGTGCTCGTATGGATGAGGACTTAGTGGCCATCCGGAGGAGATTGGGACGCTCCTATACTAGTGCCTCGACTCCAGTTCCACCCTCCACTACTATCGAGGTTGAGATGCTTCGCTGCCAGTTGCGACACGAGAGGAGGAAGAGTATAGAGAGGGATTGTCTGATGACCCGAATATGAAAGACCATTAAGGTCATCTTCTCTTGTGTTTCCCATATGGAGATTCCCCGACTCAAGCCGGAAGACTATGCGGAGTTCCCTTGGTTGAATGAAGCCTGGTCTGGCGTGGTACCCCAGAGGACCTAGACTCGGACAGTGACACTTCTCATTCCCAGGGACCCTGATTTGGTTTCCCCCCTTTTTGGGCATGTAATGAAAAATATTTCATTTTCTCTTTTGTTTTTCCTTATATTTTTGTGAGCACATGGATGCTTGTTTTTGCTGTTTTTTACTGCTTATAATTAATTGCTAAGGATTACAACTTATGTTCTATTGATGAACATTGATTGAATTGCAAGGATTAACCTATGCACGATTCGGGGTCCATAGGTGTGACTAGGGAAAAACATGGGAGACAAGGCTGAGATTTTGTCTCGCCATGTCCCGCTCTGGCGGTCTCACCCTGGCAGGAGTAATCCCGCCCCAACAGCTCCGACAGGAACAGTACCTAGGTCAACAATTTCCTGAGGTTCTTCCCGTTTCTAAAGTTTTTCATTGACTCCCAAGCTATAACTAAGGCATTTAGGATAATCCTCTTAGCTTAGGATGGTCATTGTCTACCCCGAGTCAACCCAACGGTACACACTCCAGAATCCCTTCCCATTAATTCAACACCACAAACACGCACATCCCCAGAATAAGCCCATACACTCACACAGTTATAGTCGGTTACAACACACGCCCAAATTTTATTTACGAATCAGATCGTAGTTTATCTAGACCCTTGCACCTAACCCAATGATGACTCTTTTTCCGACAACAAGTTCACAAAACTCAAGTAATTACCACTCGCACAATTTTGAATATTTAGGCTAGCATATTGCACACATCGAAATCCAGACAAGCAATACGGTGCACATAATCATATCATAGCTTCCAAGAAAATATACCTTTCGCACTAACAGCTAATTCAGACAATAGAAGTACGCATTCACAGTTTCAAGCTACAACTCACAAACAAGTCCAAATTATTAATTAACTCGTTCCATAGATGACCATTACTGATCATCCATGCATTTATGCAGCATCTAAGGCCAGATACCAATTGGAACCTTTTCAGTTCCAATTTACCTTACTTGCGTCCATTCAGCCGTGACTACGATGTCCAGTTCACTTTGTTGAGATACCAATTGGAATCTGGAGATACCAATTGGACTCAACTCATATCACAAGCGACAACTCGCACGAAAGTAGAGAAAAGATAGAACACTTATTAGAATGTTTCATAGCTTCCTGAAGATTAGATGTGGATATCGACACATCCATCTGCAGGAGTCTAGTCCACATTTGCTCTTGTACCGGGAGACCGATAACCTGGGCTCTGATACCAATTTGTCACGACCCAACCCACCGGGCCATGCGGGCACCTATTTTAATACCTAAGTATGAGAACCCTCGATTCCCAAATAGTTAAAGATATGCAGAAGATTAAGAAAACTGAAGATATAAATATATTCAGGTAGATTTCATAAAATAAAGAGTTTTACAATGACTCAAGTTAACATGTAAAGTAATTAATTTCCCTAGGGATTTAGTCTAAACATGTACAAGGGCTTCTAAGATTACAAGGTATTACATAATAACAAATGACGCAGCTCCTACCATACAGATTGAAATTAGAAGGAGTTGGAGATTGTCTTCATCTTCACCTACGAAACATCACTAACCCTACAACCAGACTATGCCAAAAAGGCATAGCAAGAGTAGTATCAGTACAACCACACGTACTGGTAGGCTTAATTGGTCAACCCGATACTCACTGCATAATATAAGACATTGACTAGCAGGAAACATGCAATAAGACCATTCATTCCTTCACTTTTATACCCCCCCTGCCTTTATCATGCCCAGATACTTCAACATATACTAGTACACTTGACTCTAACCCCTTACTTCTTCCACATCACCACTCAATCCTTGACTCCATAGTATATTTTATCAAGACTTATTAACCGTTTCAATACGAATCCCTTTCCAAGGTAATACCTAGCTAGTTAACATTTATGACATAACACCACCGCACTTCCAAATTTTAATAACATAGACCACCTCTCTAAACTAACACATAGTAACACCTAGACCCTCAATCTCCACTTACCATACCCCATTCCTATTGAGCCTGACCATTCACAATTCATTTAGTAGTGAGATATATAACAAAGAAACACGACACAGTAAACTCACATATACGAAATACACAACTCAATTATCATTCATGAGCACCATACTTATTCTCAATATCAGCAACAATGGTCATGTAGGTAATAATCACAATGGTCCTCTCATGGAACTCACACCCAAACTGTTAGTTTGTCAGAACGTGACACCCGATCCAATGCATATATATGTGTCAATACATGACACCTGCTCTAATGTATGTATATGTGTTGGTACGTGACAACGATCTAATATATGTATGTGTGTCGGTACGTGACACTCGATCCAATATATGTATGTGTCGAAACGTGACACCCGATCCAGTCAGCACAACCACAATCACAATCACAATCACAATCACATCCATAATTATATTACTCATAGTCATACAATTAAGTATTGGGTTCTTGGCATGCAGTTGTTCATACATAATCATTCATTAGATTTAGTTCACAACAGGTTCATGGCAGGTAATTATATATACTTAGTCATTTCACCGAGTTTGAATCATAAATCTCTAATCACATACATGTATGCATATAACGAAGCCATTAACATGTTTATATCTCACAACCAGGAAATCAAACTATCACCTAACCCTAGTTTACAAGGTAAGGCTTCTTCCTAGGTATATGTCTGATGTAACACCTAAAATACATACAACTGTCCCTTTTTCGGTGCACGAAGGCCTACACATGAATTCTACCATCAATTAACAACATACTACCAGTGAACACAAATTTAAGACTACTCAATTAAATATACCTAGCCTACCTGGGTGCCAAGTAGTCGTAGAGAGATTGTAACTCCAATCCTGGCTTCCGGATGATGAGAAGTGGCTTTTGACCGAAAATCCACAAGCTATCGACATCCTTATGTTAGAAATCTATTTCTATTTCCTTCCCAAGACTAGAGCATCCTTTTGAGGGTTTCTGGGGTGATCCTTGCCTCTTTTTAGTGTTTTGGGAAAAAGGAGAAAATAAGACTTCGCGTTATTTATGTTCTGTCCCGACCACATAGCTCTGGCGCTCCCTGTCCCGCTGGAGTGCCGCCGCCATAGCGACATCTGGCTGGCTCTAGCGGGATGATGGGCCCAGTTCCCCTGATGTTTTTTATTTCTTAAATAACGACGGTTTGGGTCGTTACAGACGCCCTAATCAATTTCGAACCCAACATAAACACGCAAGAAGACTTACATAATTTTTTTTCTTAAAATCAAAAGCTTCAAAATGAGAGTCATACCGTAAACTCAAACAAAATATCATTATAACTAAAAAACTATATCAACTATGAAATGGTAACAAAGTCACAGAAGAGGGTTGACGTAGAAACGTTAAGAAGCATGTGAGGTAACGTAGATGCGATAATACGACGCTTTAAAGACTGAATTCGAGAAAATCACCACAAAGAAGATCTGAACGAACAACACCATTTTAGCTACTCTAACCATGGAGCCGAAGAGATGAGCATTTAAAGATTAATCTAGGCATATAAGAAAAGATTTGAAGAATCCAAATCAGTTTTTTGCCAATATAGTATGTAGATGGCCCCATTATTTCTCTAGAGGAAAACTAAAATCTTTAACCTAGACCGTCCAGGTTGTACACCTAATTTTCCTGGGATTGTGGTTCAATCAGTTAGAGCACCACCTTGTCAAGGTGGAAGGTGTGGGTTCGATCCCCGTCAGTCCCAATAGATTCAATAAATATATTCATCTCTTCATTTTCTGTGAAAGGGGGTAGTCCCAACAGGGGATCTTTCTATTTTCTTTTTTGTTTCGCATTTCTCATCAAAGGATCTGGAAGCCACTTGACTGTAAGGAAAAGGGATTTTTTCATTACTTCAACTAGGATTGATTGAATATACACTCAACAATAGGAATTACTACTCTTAATCATAGTATATTACATTACTGCATCTCACTAATCTTAACTATGTAACACATACATTTGAGATACTTAGTAACTGTAACACCTCGATCTTAGAAAGAACAAAATTGAGATTGGTACAAGTTACTCTTAAATTGTGAGTTTTGGGTCAACTTCAAACAACAATAACTTTCAACATATGATGAGTTAGGTGGCTTATGAGATATCAAATCAAAGATCGTTGAGTCTTCGTTCCAAGGCCGCCAAGTTTGCTAAATTTTGAGTTTGGATGAAGGAGATATGACCATTTGAGTACAATCTGTCTAGTTTAGGAAATTTACCTATTTTAAAGAAGGGTATTTTGGTCTTTTCCTTACCCCACTACTCTAAAACCTTTTGCCACCTAAGTTAAGAGGTCAAATAAGATCAAGTGAATTTTCATTTAGTCTGAAAACGTTTGAAAGGTTAGGGCAAATTTCAAGAGGAGAAAAAGGGAGAAAACTCCAAGAGTTCATTGAGTTTTTGAGGATTTTTGCCAAGATCTTAGTTCTTTCGAGGTATGTAAGCTTTCATAGTGTTGGGTTTGTTCTCCCTCACACCAATCATGTAAGCTTTTACCCATGAATTCATTCTTGAAGTTGATTATTGAGTTCTTGAGAAGTTCTTGAGTTTAATTGATAATTGAGGTCTTGAAATCCTTGAGGTGAGGTTTTTTTTTGCGAAATAGTTGAGTCTCTTGATTGAGTTTTGTGTGGGTTTCATTGAAAACGTTATGGGTTTGTAAAATTTTGTGAAATTGGACCATGGAATTGAAGTGGGTATGAGTTGAATCGAGTTTGGGAGTGGAAAAAAAGATCGGGCAAAAATCTGCGCATAGGTCCATTTCGTGGAAGTGCTTTAAAAATTCAGTCCTCAGATAATTACCCCTCTCTGCGTCGCGGAGGGGATACTGCGTCCACTGTCTCAATTTATTTCGCGACAAAAAATAATAGTCCTTCTCCACATCGCGTCAGTGTTTCCCAATTTGTATCTTTGCTCGTTTCTTTTTATCAACTAACTAAACCTTCCTAAATCATTGAGAGATTCTACATTCTAATCATAGTTCTTAAATCTTTATTTCAAATCAAAGTAAAGTTTAAGTGTAAAGTTCGAGTAAGTCTTTTGTGTCATCTTGAGAAGTCTTCTACAATTATTTATAACTTGTTTGAAGACTTGAGTAAATGAGTATGAGGATGAGAAGAGCTGTGCTCTTTTTTAAAAAAATGAGTATGAGGGGACTAAGTATTCCCAAGTATGTAACACTTTTATATTTAAAAGAGAAGAAACCTTGATTTCTGAATGAGTTAATGAAGAAATTTAAGCGTTATATCTTTTAAGAGAACTTTTGAGTAATTATCTCAAATTGAGGAGGAGTTATGTTTCTTTAAAACATATGAGCATGAGTTACATATTATATGATTCCTTAATGCTTTTTAGCATAGACTAGTGGATCCACTTAGTAGTAGGTTCTACACCTCGGCAAAGTATAAGACAGTTCTGGTTGCGTGGGTGAGACCTTGTTGATCACATAACTCATAGTGATGGTTGTCGATTAGAGAATCTCCCAAATAAGAGTAAAGAGTTTATTGTTGTATTTTTATATACATTGAGTTATCACCCATTGTTTGAAAAGGTTTAGATATATATTGCATCTTCATTGTTGCTTTCATATTGAGTTTAGTATTCTTGAGTTAAGGTGAGTATGGTTTCCTTTTTATTAGTTCAAGCTTATGTTTATGTTTCAGAGTTCCACTTACATGCTCGTACATTCAATGTACTGACACCATTTGACCTGCATCTTTTCATGATGGAAATACAGGTAGTCAGGTTCATCAACAGGCACGCCGTTGATACCAATTGTAGTCCCAGTTAGCTTTGGCGAGCCTCCTTGCTTCCGGAGGGTTCCACTTTTACTTTTCACTTTTTTTAAGATGTCGTGGGTTTTGTCCCTATATCTGTCATAGTTATTAGAGGCTTCATAGATAATAGTAGTTGAAGAGTCTTTTTATCATTTTCCTCGTTGATGTTTTAAAGACTTGAGTTGAGCAGTTATGTTTTTGCATATTTTTAGAGTATACTAAGTTAAACTATTTTATTAATAAGATATTATGAAATGAGTTTACCTTTGAGATTTCTATTGCACTTGAGTAAGTCTTCCGCTGAGTAATGAGCCAGACCAAGGATTTGCTTAGGGACCAACAATGATTCTCGAGTGCCAGTTACGTCCAGGGTGTAGGCTCGGTGTGTGACAGTAACAACACTACTCACATGTTCATAATGAAAATTATAGAATAAAAAAAGAATCAAATATATACTGAAAAAAAAAAACAAATTATAGCAGCTACATATTCATATTGTTGAAGCATACTAAAAATTAGATGTTACGATATCTACAGATTACTAGAAGCTAGAATATAAGATTGCGAGCAACTATAAACATAAGAGAAATAAAACAGACAAATTACTAAAAGGAAAGAGCATGTTGTCACTTTATTTTATTTTACTTCATCAAAACCAAAGCAATGAGGATCAAACTAACATTATCTTAATCTTCTTTAAACCACCTAACAAAAGATCAAGTCTTGACAAGGTTAAGATCATAATATATGAAAGAATAAAGAATCCAATTTACTTCATAGTTTGAATACACTTCTATGGCTCGATGTCACCAGATCAGAGAATATATTACCAATAAAAAAACTAAAAATACATACACATGAAATAGAAAGAAAAAATTGAGATAAACATAAGGAAAATTACCGCTCTTGGAGCAGCCACGCTGGAGACGACCAGCAAGAAGACTTCCCCACCACTGACCCGCTAACGAATGAACAAAATTGAAAGAAAATAAAAAATTTGAGGCTCAAACCTTCATATGTTCTGTTACAGAACGAGACAGAGAAAATACAAGAAAATATGGACAATTGTATTTATATTCACACTTGAATACAAGACACTACAACCCTATTTATATACAAGAAAATAAGAAGCAAAAGGAAATAACATAAACGTCTAAATATATCCTTTTACCATAATTAGAACATGTAAATTTTACTCTACCTTACTTAGATTGTCTATACAATAATTACAAAATTTTAACAGGTTCGATTTT
The DNA here is from genome assembly GCA_029582545.1 of Solanum lignicaule. NCBI lineage: Eukaryota > Viridiplantae > Streptophyta > Magnoliopsida > Solanales > Solanaceae > Solanum > Solanum lignicaule. The sequence goes on from JAJOOF010005731.1 coordinate 34,699, forward strand.
GAAGAATGCTATTCTTCAACCTTCAAATTCCAATTATCTGCCTCTAAATGACCACCAATACCATGTATTTCCAGCCAAAAATAAAGGTTTGAATTCCAATAGCCGTTTGAGCTGGAGATTAGAGATTGATTGAAAAAGATGGAGCAGAAAACAAGTAAGAGGAAAATATACCCCAAAAATCCGGAGTCGATGTGATATCTTCTGATTCACATTAGATTTGGGTAAGGTTTTTATCTAAGCCAAAGTCAACAAACCTAGTCCCGAGGTCTGTGATATTTGAATATGGAGAGAGGGACTGGCAATGGTGATTGGATGATGAACTAAGGTTCTTCTCTTGACTTTTGCATTTTTGAGAAGAAGAAAGGGGAGAGTAACGCGCTTGGAAGTTGGAAAAAACAAAGAGAGATGAGTGTGTTAGGGGGTGGGAATATAGGGTGTACGCATTATATGCGTGTATACGTAAAAATATAGGGAAAATTTCATATATGGCAAACAGATTTAATGAAATGACGCTCTATAGACATAGTTTAACTAATTACAATCTATCAGTATAGTTTAGTTTGCTATGGAACAATAATTATGCATATAACGTTTTTTTTATTATTATTTTTACAATATTCATATTTTTAATAAATGGTTTCATGAGCGCTAAATAAGGTAACAAAAAATTAACATAAACCCAATGTTCAAGCTAATCTATTCGATGCAAACACCATAACAACTATATCAAATAAAATTATTTCTGATTGATCAAAATTCTTGAATATTAGTGTTGTTTTCATGAGAACTTCAAATTTTGAACGGAAAAGAGTATACTATTGATTTGTATAGTATAAAATTGAAATTTTCAAAAGTGATTTCTTATTGTTTTGTTCATTGTAATGCTTCACAATTATGTGTTGTTGTTTATACAAACTAGATAAATTGCATATTAACAATACTATTCTAATTGTTGGTACGAAAAATTGAATGACACAATTTGTATACATGAATTGTATATTTATCGACAAAAATTGCATGCTTTGGTTTGATAATTACGTTGTTAGTTAACTGCATAAATAAATGTGTTAGATTTGTATTATTATATGCTTTTATACAAATATAAATATTTGTATAAATAAAAACTATTTGTATTTGTATATAACTATAAACTTTATATGTATATGAGCATATGTATATGAATGTAATATTTAAATATACAAAAAAAAAAATCAAACGATTTTGTATATACTAACAAAATATACAAATTGGCCTATACAATTATGTGTTATACAAATACATAATGCTCTTCGGATTTGTGTTGAAATGATGAATCAGACACAAATATTTTATATTTAAAATATTTGTATACATAAAAACTTTCAATTATATGAATCCAATATAATACTTAAATATACAAAACATATATGTATGCCTCAAGCAATTTTGTATATAACTAACAAAATATAGAAATCTTTATATAGAATTATGTTTTATACAGATAATTGATGTTCTTCTGATTTGTCCTGATCTGATGAACCAGACACAATCTCCTCTGATGTTGCCAATTGATTACTATTAGAATCACTGTCTTTGGCTTTATGCTTTTATACAAATATTAATATTTGTATAAGTAAAACTATTTGTATTTGTATATAGCTATAAACTTTATATGTATACGAGCATATGTATATGCATGTAATATTTAAATATACAAAAAAAATTAGACAATTTTGTTTATTTTATAACAAAATACACAAATTGGCCTATACAATTATGTTTTATACAAATACTTAATGCTCTTCGAATTTGTGTTGAACTGGACACAAATATTTTGTATTTAAAATATTTGTATACATAAAAACTTTCAATTATAAGAATTAAATATAATACTTAAATATACAAAATATATATGTATGCCTGATGAGTCCATGATTTGGACTCATTTAGGGATTTATTTGGATAGATTTAGTGTCCTCAAATGCTTATTTTGTGCCTATAACTGATATAGAATCCTTGATTTCCAGGTATTGGAAGGGAAGGCATCCGTGCAGGTAGAAAAGGGCAGAGGTCAAGCTATGGGCACAAGGAGGTAAGGTATAGTAAGTGAAGATATTGTATAATAAGAAAGGGCTTACTTTTCAGAGTGATCTTTCTCGATTTCAAAACGGAAAGGCTTGGTTGAAGGCAAAATTTTGGAACGCTAAGACATTCCTTTTCGTGCTTTCGATCTGCTTACTTTGAATAAAGAGAAAAAAAAAGAATAGATAGGCGGAAAGGCTTTACACAAGACCACAGAGCAAGAGAGAGAGCGGATTTAGGAACAAAGCATGGACACTAATGTGCAAAAAGGAACGAAGCGAACTAAAGAAATGAAGAAATGAAAGCCTAACAATCGCCAATGTCACTCGGCGAATCGCCAAGTGGTTACCCAACCGCCTAAAGTTACAAAAAGTTGGAGTTGAACCGGAGGCAACTTCGGCGAGCAAGAAGTCCACTCAGCGAGTCACCGATGGTTACGGCGAAAGATGACCAGGTCGCTAAAAGTGCTGATGGAGATCCAAACAAATGCTGATGGCGAGATAAAAGGAGAAAGGGGGACTCACGGAATCATTCGGCGAGCCCGATCTGGATCGCCCAAAATTACAGTAGCCAGACCAAGAAGAAGTGAAAAATGAAGGCGAGAGGAAGGACAATCGGCGAGTCACTGAGTTGTCGGCAAAGCCCGACTTACCTCGCCGATTGGTCTTAAACAATCACACTTCAGACTTGTTTAAATTGATTTTTGCTGGAGAGAGAAAGCATTCAGAAACGTGAGGAACTAAAGATTGAGAGAAAAATCACTGCTTGATGCGATTTCTCAGCGATTTTAGCAAGGTTTTCTTGGAGATTTTGTAATAGAAGAGATTCTTAGTTGATTTTAACTTTCAATTTTCATTTGACCCAGTTGTAAAAGATATGATGGATGCTGATTTTCATCTTTTTGCTATGATTGGCTAAAACCCTCTCCTTGGGGTTTTGGCTATGAGAGCAATTGTTGTGTTTTACTAAATGGGTGTCATTGATTTGTGAATAATTGTGTTAATTTGAATTGGGTCTAATTTGCTACTGTGTTTTGAGGTCATCTTGCATGATTTTTGACACTACAGTGTTTTGTGCTTGCTCAAGAGAGAGGTACACAACTAAAGTAGCAAATTTAGCATCCTTAGTAGTGGGTCGCCATGATTTCAACTTGAGAAAGTGAAACATGGAACCTATCCTTTGTATCTAGCTCGAGAGTGTGGATTTGATGAGGACAAGGGATGGGCATCTTTCGTCTACTGTTGAAGTTCGAGAGAATTCGACAAAGATAAGGTAATTGTTCGAGAGACAATTGCTTTACATGTAGTCCTACCTACCCACGACAATTTATCCCATTGTGAGCATCAATGTTCTTCCACTAAAGTGAACTCAATAATTGGTTGGTCAATTCCCCAAGTTTGACCTCATTATTTGATCATTTTGTGTCAAGCGTTGAATTGGATTGATAATTATAATATGAAATTTTGTAGTTTAAACCAAAAAGGGTGCAGTAAGTGTTCAGTTGAAGAGATTGTTGTCATACTTTTGTCATTGAATTCGTAGGAAAAGCTACTCTCTGTAGGATCGACCCCAAATCACTTAGTTGGGTTATATTGCTGACTAACGATCGGTTGCACTTAGTATTGGAAGAAGTGTCCTGATACGTGAAATCAAAATGGCGCCGCTATCGGAGAGCAGCGTTACTTAGAATTGTTTGATTGAAGATTTGACTTGTGGATTGTTTGGCTGTAGTGAATTGGCTTAGGATGCATTGTGTAGTTTTGGTTGAACTGCATAGAAGTAAAAATGAGTGAGGAATAGGTGAATGGTAGTCAAGAAGGTCATTGGGACGGTATCGATGATATCAATAATGTTTACAACCCATCTCATACAGGTGAAATGGGTGCAATATGTTTACCACAAGATGATGGAAATGCAATATTTGAAGTCACTGGCACGACTCTTCATCTCCTCCAAATGAGAGGACTCTATGGAGGGCTAGAGCAAGTAGACCCGCATGAGTATGTAAGACGTTTTATAGAGGTGTGCAGCCCGTTGTTATTCAAGAATGTGTCACAAGAGTCAATCTGACTTCGGTTATTTCCACTATCTTTGACGGGGGAGGCTAGTAAGTGGTTGGCCGAGCTACCAAAGAACTCCATCATATCATGGGAGGAGTTGATTATATCATTCAATACAAGGTTCTTCCCTCCATCAAGGATGATGAAACTTAGAGACGATATTCAAGGTTTCAAGCGATGGGAGGGGGAACCCATCCATGAAACGTGGGTGAGGTTTAAGAAATAACTACTTAAATGCCTAACTCATGGGCTACCAAACGATTTGTTACTCCAATATTTTTACCGAAGTCTTGATTCAGTCAATAAAGAGATGGCTGATCAATTGGTACGAGGGGGAATAATGTTGCAATCATTTGAGGTGGCTTCGTTTCTTCTTGATGACATGACTAAAATAAATCAAGCGTGGTACACCCAAGAGGATCAAGTCTCTCCGTTTTGTTTTAGATTGACGAAAGAACAACTTGATAAAGAGAGGGAGAGGGATAAAAACATCAAGAAGATGTTGACCCAAATTGAATTTCTACAAGAGCATATAAAGGGGACATGTGGAGTGTTTAGAGTTGAGGAGGGTTCTTCCTCTGGTTACTCAAGGCCGAGGGATAATCCAGGTTGGAACTCCAAGAAATACGAGGAGGGTTTTCACCCATGCTATCTACAGCAGGGTGGGAATCAAGGTTGGAACTATCACAAGGGAGAAGATAAAAGAAAATACTATCAAGATTGGGCCGAGCAAAACGCATATTGGAACATGGAGGAAGATCATGAAGAGAACCGCACTCACTCAAGTGAGAGTCCTAAATCGAGAGAGAGTGCAAATTTTCCGAGGGTGAATGATTTTCTATCATGCATCCTTGATAAAGTCGAAGGTTTGGATGACTTGTTGAAAGGGATAAAAGCTGACTTTTCATCATTTAACAACAAAGTGAACTCTCACGCAGATGTAATCAAGATACTTGAAGATTAGTTAAGTTCACTTGTAGAGCAACTAAAACCAAAAATGATGATGACAGAGAGCTGGTTGTGGTGACTCGAAGTGGAAAGGTAGCAATAGGCGATATGATGGGAAATGAAGAAGCTCAAATGCATGAAGAAGACAAATTAAAGGCATGGAGGAAGAAGAGACACATATCGATCAAAGCATTACCAAAGGACCACAAAAGGATATGGAAAAACACAATAAAAATCCAAAAGTTATGCAACCTTTACCCAAGATAGCTCCTCAATTTCCTCAACGTCTTAAGAAGAAGAATGAGGATGAGAAGTTCAAGAAGTTTTTATCGGTGTTCAAGACATTATCAATTAATCTTCTGCTAGTGGAAGCATTGTTGGAAATGTCGGGGTACGCCAAATTTATGAAGGAATTAGTCACAAAGAAAAAGAGTTTGGATTTTAAAACAATTGAAGTCTCTCATAGTTGTAGTGCAATTATGACTAAGGAGCTGATAAAAAAGAGAGAAGATCCCGGAGCGTTCACCATCCCTTGCACCATTGGCATGCTCCAATTTGCTAAAGCCCTATGCGACTTAGGAACAAACATCAACTTCCTGCCATATGCGATATATAAACAACTTGGGTTGGGGGAACCAAAAGCCACGAAAATGAGACTGTTGATGGCAGACCGATCAATTAAACATCCTGTGGGGATACTATATGACATCTTGGTAAAGGTTGACCGATTTATTTTCCCCACTGATTTCGTCATTCTACATGTGAAATAGATGCTTAAATTCCCATCATTTTGGGAAGACCATTCTTGGCAACCGGAAGAGCATTGATGGATGTCGATAGTGGAGAATTGAAGTTAAGGGTGAATGAATATGAAGTAACCTTTAATGTGTGTGAGTCAATGAAACAAGTGATATCCACGTGGTCTCCACTGTTGATGTTATTGGTGAGGCGGTGGCTAGTGTGAGCCATTTGATGTGTATGAGTGAGCCACTTGAAGCTGTGCTTGCTAACTATGATGAGTTCGAAATTCAAGGTTATGAAGAGGTAGTGGCCGCTCTATCAGGTTTAAAGGGGGAGTATTCAAAGACTCCGTTGAAATTGGACATTGATTTAAAAACTCGAGAAAGTCCGCCTGGAAAGCCATCAATAGAAGAACCACCAAATCTAGAGCTAAAAGTACTTCCCTCCCATCTCCGATATGCTTTTTTGGGGGCAAATAACACTCTACCAGTGATCATTGCAGCTAATTTGCTTAAGTGGCAAATAAAATTGCTCCTTGAAGTGTTGAGAAGGCATATCAAATCTATAGAGTGGACTATTGGTGACATAGTGGGCATCCCTCCTGGTATTTGCACTCACAAAATTAAGCTTGATAGTGATTGTAAGCCAAGTGTTGAACATCAGCGAAAATTGAACCCACCAATGCAAGAGGTGGTGAAAAATGAGATAATAAAATGGTTGGACACAGGTGTGATCTACCCTATTGAGGATAGCAAATGGGTAAGTCCGGTGCAATGTGTACCAAAAAAGGGAGGCATCACGGTAGTCCCAAATGAAAAAGGGGAGCTTGTATCTATGAGATTGGTGACCGGATGGAGAGTATGCATGGCTTACCGGAAGCTAAATTCGTGGACTGAAAATGATCACTTTCCCTTGCCCTTTATGGATCAAATGCTTGATCGACTCTCCGAGAGAGGTTGTATTACTTTTTGGATGGATATTTCGGGTATAACCAAATCTTCATTTCTCCGAAGGACCAAGAGAAAACAACCTTTATGTGCCCATATAGTACTTTTGCCTTCAAACGGATGCTGCTTGGTTTATGTGATGCTCCGGCTACATTTTAGCGTTGCATGATATCTATATTTGCGGATATGGTGGAGGATTCAATGGAAGTATTTATAGATGACTTCTTGGTTTTGGGTGATACTTTTGAAGCATGTCTATAGCACTTAGGACAAGTTCTCCCAAGATGTGTGGAGACAAATTCAATCCTAAATTGGGAAAAATTTCATTTCATGGTTAAGGAAGGTATAATGCTTGGTTACAAAGTGTCGCAAAAAGGGCTGGAGGTTGTCAAAGCAGAGATTGAACTGATTGAGAAATTACCGCCACCAATTTCGGTGAAGGGTGTTCATAGTTTTTTGGGACATGCTGGATTTTACCGGAGATTCATCAAAGAATTCTCAAAGATTGCACATCCTCTATGCAAACTCTTGGAGAAAGAAGTGACATTCCAGTTTGATGATGCTTGCATGGTAGCATTCAAGTGCTTGAAAGAAAAATTGGTCTCCACCCCGATCATTATTAGTCCTGATTGGTCAGAATCTTTTGAAGTAATGTGTGACGCAAGCGGCACGGAATTAGGTGTTGTATTGGGGCAAAAATGCAACAAACTTTTTCACCTCATTTACTACGCAAGCAAAACTCTAAACAGTGCTCAACGTAACTATACATTTACTGAACAAGAGTTACTTGCGGTGGCTTATACGTTCGAGAAGTTTTGGGCATACTTTCTAGGTACTAAAGTGATTGTTCACACTGATCATGCTGCTCTGTGGTACCTGATGGCAATGAAAGCGCCAAGCCAAGATTGATAAGGTGGGTGCTTTTATTGCAAGAGTTCGACTTTGAGGTCAAAGATAGAAGAGGTTGTGACAACCAGGTGGTAGACCACTTATCAAGATTGGAAGTTAAGGAGAATGACGAGCTAGAAATCGACATAAAAGATGTTTTTCCCAATGAGCAGGTATTCACGGTAACTCTTAAACAACATTCTTGGTATGCTGATTTTGCCGATTATGTAGTGTGTGGTTTAATGCCGGACGACCTAAACTCCCCAATAAAAGAGGTTCTTGTTCTATGTTAAGAAGTTCTTTTGGGATGAACCATATTTATTCAGAGAATGTGCTGACCATATCATTAAAAGTTGTGTTCCGAAAGAACAAGCCATTGATATTCTCCATGATTGTCATGCTTCACCAGTTGGAGGTCATCATGGTGGTGTACGTACAACTGCTAAAGTTCTACAAAGTGGGTATTACTGGCTGTCTCTCTACAAGGATGCTCATGAGTTTGTTAAGAAGTGCACTCAATGTCAGAAACAAGGTAGAGTGTCCAAAAGACACGAGTTGCCTTTTACAGCCATCTTAGAAGTTGAGCTATTTGATGTTTGGGGAATAGATTTTATGGGTCCTTTTGTGAGTTCGTTTGGAAATAAGTATATCTTGGTGGCTGTAGATTATGTTTCCAAATGGGTGGAGGCTGTTGCACTTCCAAACAATGAAGGGAAAAGCGGTGTTCAATTTCTGAAACACTACATCTTTGCGAGATTTGGTACTCCTCGGGCTATTATTAGTGATGGGGGATCCCATTTTTGCAACAAGTGGTTCTCAGCTGCATTGAACAAGTATGGAGTGAAACATAAATTTGCAACTCCATATTATCCCCAAACGAGTGGCCAGGTTGAAGTGTCAAATAGGGAGATGAAAAACATCTTGGCCAAGACAGTGAATGCCAACAGAACTAATTGGTCTCGAAAGCTCGATGATGCACTATGGGCATATCGTACAACTTACAAAACATCGATCGGGATGTCTCCGTATTAACTAGGTTTTGGTAAATCTTGTCATCTACCAGTTGAATTGGAACACAAATCATTGTGGGGATTGAAAGCTTTAAATCTGGACTGGACAAACACATTGAAGGAGAGAGTAGAGCAATTAAATGAGTTGGACGAATTCAGATTCAAAGCTTATGAAAGCTCAGCCCTTTACAAGGAAAAGATGAAGAAATGACATGATGCTAAAATCCTTAAGAGAGAGTTTAAAGTGGGAGATTAGTGTTACTATACAACTCTCGACTTAGACTCTTTCCAAGAAAACATAAGTTCAAATGGTCGAGGCCGTTTAGAGTGATACGAGTGTTCACAAATGGTACCATCGAGGTTGAAGGTCAAGAACGACCTGCATTTAAGGTGAATGGGCAACGCTTGAAATTAAACTTTGGCGAGTGCCAAGAGATCTCTTTGATTGAGGTGGTGTACTTGGAAGATGCTTGAGAGTATTTCCACGTCGTGCCACGATGTTAAATAAAGCGCTTCTTGGGAGGCAACCAAAGTATTAATGTTTTAAATAATGTGTGTTGATTTTTGCAGGTGAAGGATAATATGCAAGAGGGAGATCTTATTGGAAAATCGCCAAAGCTATTCAGCGAGTACGACCTAGCCCGCCTTATGGATAGCACAGAAGGGGTTGAAACTCTGGAATATTCGGCGAGAGACTTGTATCACTCGGTGAATCGCCAATGTGGTTAGGCGACCCGACTTTTCTTGCCCTTTCTACCTCAGCGTTGGCAGCGTAACTCCGTGATTGTTCGACGATGTTCTAAGTCCAATATGCGATTTGCCGATGGGTTCGACGACCTTCTGCATCTACGCTGACTTACCCTTCCTAAGGATGGCACAAACTCGAAATAAGGGTGGGATACCGCTCCTTGTGCGCATCGCCGAATCATTCCGCGACTGGTTTATTATCTCGCCGACTGGGCACTTAGTGAAGATTCCTTGTTACCTCACTGTCATGCCCCGAGCCTACACCCTAGGTGGGACTGACACTCGAAGACCATTATTGGCCTCAAGCGAACCCTTGGCATGGCTTACTAACTCAGCGGAAGACTTAACTCATCACATACACATTTATGAAGTAACTAGAATGTTATAAATGAGCATTCAACTGGCCATTAAGGCAACCTCAAGTCTTAAACGATACAAATGAAATGAATAAGACTAAAGAAGTAACATCTGACTGTCTATGAAGCCTCTAATAACAACTGAGATGGATGTTGGGACAGACCCCACAACATCCTAATAAACTAAACTAGAAAGCAATGAAATGGATCCTACGGAAAGCAATGAGGCTCACCAACAGACTCTGAACTGCTCACTGGATCAACGATGCGTCGGAATGCCGATCCTAGTTACCTGTGTCTGCATCATAATAAGATGCAGGCCAATTGGCATCAGTACATTGAATGTACGAGCATGTGAGTTGGAATGCTAAAACAACATTGGCTTGAGAGGGAAATTTGAAAGAAACACTTACCTTGGCTCTTCTCAACTCATGAATACTTACTGAACTCATTTCAATATAAAACAGTTTAAACAAGTGCAATATAAAGAAAAGCTATTTAAAAACATGATGTCAACTCTGTGTATATACAAGGATACAACATAACTCTGAAATGTATGTAAAAATACAATAAACTGATGTATATAAAAATACAATAACTTATGTGGGAGTTTCTCTAACCGACAACCATCACATAAGAGCTATAGTGATGATATAACGATCTACCTCACGCTGCCAGTGCATCCTATACCCGGCCAAAGGTATAGAACCTGAACTGCCTAATGGATCCACTAGTCTATTTCGAAAAGGATTCATCTAAAAAGTATGACCCTTTTCTACCCATGGTGGCTACATGGCTCTATGGTGACGTGAGTTATCTAAACTCATGCTCGTCCCCAATTCGGTGCTCAATACTACTCCTAAAATATACTGGCTCTTATGTTTTAAAAAAACATACTTCTTCTGCCATTTGAGATTAGTGCTCAAATACTTAGCTCAAAGGCTATCTTGGAAATCAAAGTTTCCCCTCTTGCTTCATTTAGAAAGCGATTACTTTTTCTGAAAACTATCCCGAAGGCTCTTTGGAAATCTCAGTTTCCGTTCTTATTTAAATGTGAAAACATTTTAAATCTCTTTGGGAATACTTAGTCCCCTTATACTTTTGAAGAAATGAACTTCAAACTTTACTCTTTACTCCTTATTCAACTTGAACTTTAAGTCTTAAAACAAATTTAAAACATTTGGAAAAGACTTTTGGAAAACTCTGAGAACTTATCTTGACTTGACTCTTACTTCTCTTGACTTTGATCTTAACTTTCCTTGAATTAGATTATGAATTCAAGGTTCATGATCTCATGTTTATGGATGATTTCATGATGTTTAGATGTGTACCTTAGAGTGTTAGAATCAACTAGGAAATCTATGTACATTGTT
>JAJOOF010005732.1:0-47430 GCA_029582545.1 Solanum lignicaule
TTTACATTTAGCGAAAAATGTACCTTAGGTTTAGAACATCTATAAAATCTTCTTCCGGGGTTCAATGGAGTCCTTGAAGTGAAACAACGAGCCAATTCGCCACAAAAACAAGTCATTATCTTGGAGTTACTAATTGAATCACAAGAACTTTCAGACATGGTTTTAGGTCTGATTTGAGGGAGACGACAGATAGATGAAAAATTGACTACAAAATTATGACCAACACACGATAGATTCGACGAAGACAAGGTGAAATCGACGAGACAAGGTGGAATCGACGAAGACAAATTGGAATCGCGACGACGACTAGGGTTTTGGTGTGAGGGATACGCGGGGACCTCCGACTAGGGAAAAGGGATGGATTTTGGTGTGTTAATTTGGGTGTTTTAATTAGGATCCTTCTAGAGGAAATTGGGTGGGTATTGGGTTATGGGGCGGATAGTTGGGTTATGGGTTAAAAAAAAAAGGGTCAAACGGGTAGTTCAATAGGATTAAGACACGTGTAAGAAATTAGGGGTCCGTTAGTGAGAGGGGTATATGTGTACCTAAAATTGGACGGCAAGGGCTTATGTGAACGCAAAGTATAACGGAGGGCATATACGTACCATTTATTAAAGTTCGGAGGTAAATCCATCCCTTTTCCCTTTTTTCAAATAAACATTTATTCTATTGTTTCTTCTTTTTTTATATAAACAATTCTATTGTTTCTCTTCAAAACTATTATTTGAAATCTGGGATGACTTAAAGTTAAAATACTTATAAAGCATATCAAGGTATAATTGAAATTGATTTCTTTTATCAAATCATTCTTAGAGTTAAGTAAGAAAAAGATACATAATATGATATTCAGAAATAATAACTCACACCCAGTATGCAAGGAACCAGAAGGAAAAAAAAGAAAAAGCTATGACATCTTTTTTATTTTTTTAAATGGGAAGTGTTTATTAAACTACTCATTTTCTTATCTTATAATATTTCTCACATTCAACAATCCTCCTCCCCCCAAAAAGAAAAATTTTAAAACAAAACAAGGGCAAAATTGTCTCATTTTGAATAGTACAAGGGTAAAATTGACTCTTGTCCCTTGTTTTGGAACAACCGTCATAAGGAAGGGTATTATTTGTCCAATTGAATCGTTGGAGGGTATTTCTTTGTCAGCTTATCTTTCTCATCTCATTCTAAAAAAAAGGCTTAAAAACATAAAAATGTAACTTACCAATCAAAGAGCTACACATGAAGAAACTAGTCATTGCACAAAAGAAGCCAAAAACCGTTGGCTTATAATGTAGATATTAAATAAGATAACTGTGACTTAAAGCTGATATTCTTCTGATACCATGTTTGATGGAAAATGGCTAGTAAAAACATTATGCAATACTGTTCAAATCAAATACCTAGAGGCTAAGCACAAAGCAGCAACTTACTATAACGCAATTGCTTGTGGATAACAAGCGTTAACCTCCATTTGTAGGGATGTCCAAATTTGGTTGCATCTTTCTTGCTTTGCCTTTACGCGAGTCAAAAATGTCTCTACCCATGGTTCATCCATTCCCTCCAAGCTCAAGTCATATGGCACAGAGAAACTGACACAGAAAAAGTCTAGCACCGTAAGAAAACAAAAGCTAACGCATAGTATAAACCAAGATCAAAAGAATGAGTTTGTCAATTCCAAATGTTCAATGTAATCAACAGTGTGAAGTATAGAAACTACATTCGATTGATACTTGAATGAAAATAATGATCTGCTTGGCGCTTGTGACAATCTTTAAAGACATCTAAAGCAGCAATGCAGGTATGAAGATAGAAAGTTAAAAGGTGAAATAGGCCAAGAGCAGGAAGCCTCTAGTCAAACATAACCACTAGGTATGGAGTAGGAAGAGAGCGACAAATGACAAAAGAAGGAAGTCTCTATCCAAGCATAAACTCTTAGAAGCATACTTGAAAGAAACTTATGTGGCTTCATTACTTCACTATCTAACTGAAACATACGCTTAAACCAGGTGTAAACTGGTAAGGTCAGAAACCGATCTTTTATAACTTGGAAGATGCAAAGGTCATATTTAGGCGGTATTCAGGATATTGAGAGGTCGCTTCATTTCATTTGGTGAATATTTGAGGTATCCAGATAATTCAAGTTGTCCCTTAAAGCACAATGGCTGCATCACTGGTCAAAAGTTGCACAAAGCATAAAATCAAGAAGAGAATGAAAAGCAGCAGTAATGTCACTTTTGCTTTTGCATTGGATACATAGCATCTCATTTCAGCTACCATTCAATATTGCGCCTAAACTGAAAGAAACAAAATAAGGTCCAAAAATGCAGATTCAGAGCATAACTCCACCTCACTCCTCCAAAAGAGGAACAATAAGAAAACAGAAAAATAGACAGCTAGTAATAGGAATGTATCATACTATGATGCAGTTAGTACGGAATGTCTTTTCACAGCTGACTTATTCAGACATAAGGTGATTCAGATAACAAATGCTGAACTGTATCATATGCACCTTCGGAAAAATATAGTGACCTCAAAAAAAAAACAATATTTATTTAAAATGAAGGTGGCCTTCATTTTGTCTTAACCATACCAAATAGAGAAACATGCTCCTGTATTATTACATTGTTGCTGCAATCTGAGAAGCACTTTTCCCAAGAACAATAAAAAGAGTAAAGAGAGGCTGAAAAAGCTTTTGGTAAGTTCTCAAAAACACAGAACTGAGAAAAAGAAGGAAACATCAAGATGCACACTTGCATCAAAGGAAGAGTTATAGAAGATGGAAAGAAAAGAGAATGTTTTCTAGCATCACACAATTGGGAACCCTACCTCATTAGTTCCTCTTTTTGAGCCTGAGATCCTTTATTGCATCTGGCACTCCTGTAAAATTTTGAAGTTGAGAATCAGAAGACTGCTAAGCCTTTCTAAATCTAATGAAAACTAAATATTCATAAGAATTCAGAAGACCAAAGGTTTGACACTGATGTTGTCAAATTGATGCAGGAAAGATGGCCAGAGGGTCATAAAAGTCAACAATCAATTCTTTCAGGTCATTCCAAAAATAAAATGCATCCCTCCATAAACAAGTTGCAGTTACTAACTTCAATCAACACATAAGCCTCAATCCCAAACTAGTTGTGATCGGTGATAGGATCCTCCATAATTCTGGTTTAAACAGTTAAAATTTGATGACAAAAATTATCATGAAATGTGGATAAAGAAATCAACTAACCTGCAAACAAGGACTTGGAAAAGATTCAGAGACTTGGTAGAGAGGTTATATATGGCATTTTCAATATGAGCCATTCCAAATAGGTAAACTATAGGATAACCAAGCAACCATCTGCAGCAAGATTGTAATTGAATACATGAAAATCATTACTACCTGTTATTCAGAAGATTTGCATGCTAGACAGTCAACTTTAAATATCCAAAAGCAAATAGCCCAATTTAGGAACAGGACATGTTGCATCTAATAGGCTACTTGCAAAACTGCGAAACACAACACTCTTTCTTTATAACCGAGAAATCCTCGAAGCCACGCACGGTTTTGGAACTCGATGGATAATGGGTCCATCCCTCCACCGTTCTCCACTTTAATATCAAGATTTTGCTTACAGTATGATTCAAACCCTGATATGTGCCTAACCGACACATCACTCATTGCACTCTTACCACTAGATCAAAAGCCTTAGAGGCTGGAGAAACACTACTTATCAAGTCAAGTCACTTTAGATACCTGATCAGTTGGTCACATATCCCCTAGGCCATACCTACCAGTCATAAGCTGGCAAAGGGTTAGAACACACATTAAGACCTTCAAAAGTACAGTTTTTCAAGGGAAAAACATTTTCTTTAGATCTAGAACCATTTTGCAAACATCTGGTATGAGGGAACCTCCTGAGACAATCTTTGATGTAGTTCCTTTTTTTTCCAAATTGAACTTCAAGTATCACAATTTTGTAGCCAACTTAAAATTTTGTAGAGAAACATTTCTCCTTCACATTATTTTCACAGCAGTATAATTTGTTTAGTGAAACAGTCAAGGGTTTCACAATTCATGATGCACTAGAAGTTAAATTGGGAGAGATACCATTGGTCTCATAAAGACTATACAATAAATGAGACAACAAACTTAAAAATTACTGCATACTTCCTTCTGTTATAAGTTGAATGTCACTTTGACCTTTTGAGGCCAAATTAGATTCTTTTCTGTAGGATCTTCAATAAATAAGAAGAATATTCATCTTTATAAGAAATATTATCATATAAAGTTAAGTAACACAGGATGCAAAGAAATCCACAAAAGACTACATAATTGTCGATCGACTCTGTTCCACTTAGTTCTTTAAGTACAAGTAACTTCACTAAAACTCTTCACTAAGTGATCATCACATCAGTGACCCATAAACCATAACTCAGTTGAAGCAGACCCTGATAATTAATTGTAATTACCTTCCTGATTCACAAAGGTAATAGTGGGAGAACTTGAAATGGAGGAAAATATGGGTTTGATGTCACCTATGTTTGAAAGTGACACCTTTCTCTGTCATGTTGAAAAAACTTGATGATTCTGGACTGAAAAAGGAAGATATCAAAGCCCCAAAAGTACAGACCAATTGAGGGAGTAAAAAAAAGAAGTAATTTTGAGCACCACAACTTTAATTTCGTTAGTGAAAGCAACCCGATAAGTGGACGATATTGACCTGGCAGACTCACTAGCTCCAGGCGAATCGATTGTTACTGGTAGCAGTTGGTAAGTACTCAAAACAACATTCAAAGCAAAAGATCCGACAAAAAAGGTCGCTGCGTAATAGGTCCCTTTCCAGGGGATGTGCTAGACTCTAGCAAGTGGAGAGGCATTACAAGGATTTCAGTAGTAAATTTTAAGGGAAACCATTGTTGAGAGCCTGAGACCTTGCAACCTTCCTAGAGAGGTCTCAGCCTTGGAAGGTCCTAGGAATGGGAGATGAGGCTCTGACAGTGAAGTAGTTTTCCCTAGTGAGACTAAAGCCACTTTCTAACAACTTTTAGACTCTTTAGAGACCAGCACCCTGGTTATGACACCACAAAGAGATTGAGATTTTCACAAACTTGATTATTTCCCTGAAGCTTGGTTGGGATTTATAGTAATTACAATATGTACAATCTTTGTAATGTATAATTAATTACACATCAAAATCCTAATCATATCCCTAATGAAATCATTCCTACACATATGATATCTGAACACAATGTTTAAATGATTACATAGATGTTTGAAACCCATAAAAGCAATAAAAAATCTCATCAAGTGTAATATAAACATGCTGATTTAGACAAGGGAGTTACCCATTTAGAGTTGGGACTGTAACATGACTATCTTTAATGCATTCACTGAGATCAATTACATCCGAAGACAGTGAAGAAGTTGGCTTATATAAAGATGAGTCGGTGTTTGCTCTAACTTCTGGTTTCTGATGTTCCAAGTGATCCATCTTTATTCCATTTTCAGAAAAGACGGACGAAAATGTCTTTTGTGCCAATACAAGTTCTGCAGCCACACAGCTTTCTTCTGCTTGTGTTATCATCTGTAGTAACTCTATCAATCTTCGTAAAGAAACATGAGAAGGAAAGGACATAAGAACAAAATGGTTCAATGCTATAGAAGACAATAAAGGAGCTACCTTTGGAGGATCATGTTCAAGGTCTACAAAGATCAGTCTCGTCTCCAAGTTCAAACTAGACTTAACAAACTCCGCAAATGCTCTTGCGTGAACCAAGTATATCATATCTTCTATAACCATGACATGTAAAGGCTTAAATATTGAGCAATCCTGAAAGCAATAGCAGATAGCATATTTTTATTATGTGGTACTTCAGTTTCCTACACAAAAGTCCAATATATATATATATATTGAGTCTTTATCATGTTTATACTTGAAGAATAACCATTATAACATGGACTTTGACAGGTAAAATTGGGGATTTGAGACACAAGCCCTAAGAACACTAAAATGATTGTTTGAACATCGAAACGAACTTGAATTGGAAATTTAATTATAGATTTGACTCATAGGGTTATGGGTACCCCGTGCACATAATTTATTTCAAGGTTTGACCATAGGGTTTGGGGTTTATTTGATTTTCATCATGACTTTAATTATGAAATACACCTCTGCGGCAAAATTTGACATCGTTGCATGATCTGTAAAAATAGATTGGAGCCGTCTGATGGAATCCGAAGCGGTAAAGCTATTTGGAAGGTTAAAGTCTCCTAGGACTGAAATAAGTGTAAGACTTTGACCTCAATGGGGAAATTTCCCCAAGTTGATATTACCTTCATCCCAATTTAAGTGTCTTAGTTAGACTTGAAGAAAAAAAGTGCAGCACCAATAAATCCATGAGAGATTATTTGTAAAAGGGCTCCATTAAGTCCCGTATCGGTTAGAGAGAACACGTACGTCCTCCCTGTTATTGTCTTGTCTTTGTTATGGTTTTAGGGCCTACGTCTACCTGTATGGAGCCACCATCATTCGCAAGGCTTGCTTTACATTGGACCCGGTGGAAAAAATGAAATAAAAAAAGATTATGATGTCAAAATCTTGCGCCCTTATGTCGTTTTGATATAAGATTTTATCTTGTTTCCATTTTATTTATTATTCCTGATCCGGAAGTAAGCTATGCGAGCCTGCCACTACACTCCTTTGTTACAGAATTAATGGTCAGAAACTTGTCTTACGAGTAGGCAATGCTTATGGAAGACGGAAGTCAGACAAGGCGATGACACATCATACCAAAGTCGTACAATTAGGACCTCAATATGGTTTTATTCTGCAAGAGCCGGGAACGCAATAAAAAGAATTTCCCTCTCCTTGTAGGTCAAGCTGAATTACATCCACCCTCTCACTTCGTTCCGGCGACTTTGTC
Source organism: Solanum lignicaule (assembly GCA_029582545.1). NCBI lineage: Eukaryota > Viridiplantae > Streptophyta > Magnoliopsida > Solanales > Solanaceae > Solanum > Solanum lignicaule. The sequence continues at coordinate 6,901 of JAJOOF010005732.1, forward strand.
CTTGAAGTCATTCTATTTCATATCCACCGATCCGTGGAAGAGACCAAGGAAGAGTAAGATAGATTTAGGGCCGGCAGGCGAAACGAGAGTAAGGCTTTCTCCATGAGAGAACAGATTGACTACTTGCACGGAGTTTAAGAAACAAAGGGAGATTTTGAATCTTGTGGTCTCAAAATTAAAGATATGTGTAGTGTTTAAAACTTGCCATGTAGAATGTTGGATTGGAAAACCTACTAAATATAGAAAGAGACGCTTTTTTTGGACAGACAAATAAGGAAAGTAAGACGCTTAAATTTGGATGGAGGGAGTACTATTTTACATATAGTATGTATCGAGGTACCATATATATGAGATGATGCGTATATATGCGAACACCGGGATTGTAAATGTTGTGCAGGGTATAGGTTGATGTTGATATACATGCTAGCTATGTTCTTTCATATGTCATGACTACTTTAAGCATTTTTATACTGTTATAGGCACTATATTTATGCTAGTTTAACAATAGGAGCTACATGTGTGTCAGATTACATGTTGAGCTGATAGTCATGCACTGTACATATGCATTCTAATTTGCACATCTGCTTCCACACCTGGATGAGGCTATGGCACATGAGGTTGTTCATGCAGGTTTATGATATAGAGTGTGAGTTGTCCGTGCAGGTTATGTTATGGCACGTGAGTTGTTCGCGCGGCATGTGGATATGAATTCGTCCCTCATGAGTAGTTGCATCACCTAAAACACCCAAGGAGTGAACATACAGGATTGATATGTGATGGAGCGCTGGTGTTGAGTGAAGCTTGAGTTTTGTTCAAGCATATTAGATTATTGATTCATGTTCACAGATTTCATATAAATACTAAGTTGTGTATATCATTATATATGTTAATTTGGTGCATTCGATGCATTGAACTTGGATAGTTGAGATAGTGCATTCTATGATATGTTATATTTGTACCTATGTGTATATGCTTTTGTTGTGCATATTTAATTGAGTTGTTTTATGTGCTTCATAGTTCATACTACACTTGTTGCACTTTGTGTGCATATATAGATTGTGTTGTAGCGTAATTCGTGAGAGCTTTGAAGATCTACAAGCATTACAGTGTCGAGTTGTCAGCTAGTTCGTGGTAGCTTAGAGTCCTTTACTTCTGTTTTTTATTTCAAGCAGATGGTGCATTATTCATATCAAAGTCTTATTTCCTATTCCTAGTAGCTTGTCACTTGTGACATTTATATTAGATTACACGGTATTTGATGCCCTTATTTATGTTAATGTCTTTCATATTGGGAGTAATCGTGTTGCATTATTCCCCTGATGAAATAAATTAGGTTAGGTGTCATCACAGCTTTCTGAGATATGGATCGTAATAGTGTTCGGGATCACTTCTTATGTTTCATTGTCATAGAAGTGAAGGAAGCCAATATTCCCCTTTTGGCCAAAATATTTTCCTTGAAGACTGCATCTCCCACAATTGATTACAATTAACCACAACATTGACAAAATAAATAAAATATAGCAAACATGTCAAAGAAATATGAACTATGAAAACTATAAGGGAGTGCGAGAATCAATTCTTTTTAGTTTTCAATCCGTTCAAGGGACAGAAAGTCAGCATATATCACTATACTTTGAACTTGCTAACCTCTTTGCAATGCTTAAGGAATGCACAAAGCCGTTCTTGCAGTTCAGGCATCTTCCCTCCATAGTCCACCATTACAACTGGCCTCATCTCAGTGCACAAGGCCAAAATGTCTGTCCAAATTCTGATTAAGATTATCTACTCATGCAACTAAAGATGAAAACACTGCTAAAGCATTCATATTCCATTGATACTAACAATTGACAATTTGTACATTAGTAAATTCTGAAAGCTCACAATTCCAACTTAAAAACAACAGCCAAGTAAATAAAAAGAAAACAATATAGTATTTTTCTATAATCAAGAAATATCCGAGGGCCAGTGGCGCATGGTTTTAAACTAGTATAACGGTTCTGCCCTTCTATCCTTCTCCACTTGAATACAACGCGAGTTTGAACCTGTGACTTGTAAGTATAACTCATACACCATGTGCTATGCTCTTATTATTTTCTATTGGGCTTGATTACAATGATATTCTCTCTCTTGTGGCTTAAATAACATTTTTCCGCCTTTTCCTATCCATGGATATTTTTATCTTTGGCTTTTTCATCAGTTGGACATTAAAAATGTTTTTTGCATGGTGACCTTGAGGAAGAAGTTTATAGGGAGAAACCACCTGATTTTGTTGCTCGCTCATGGGGAGGCTAGTAGCCCTATATGTCAATTTTGTCGATCACTTTATGGTCTTATACAGTCTCCTCGAGCCAAGCTTGAGAAGTTCGGCACAAGCGCACACTAATTCAGGAGTTAGGCATGACTCGTAATAAAGTTGATCACTCTTTAACTTTTATGGGCATTTTGCTCCAAATCTGTGTATTTATTTGGTGGTTTATGTTAACGATATCGTTATCATCGGCAACGATCAAGATGGTATCATTGATTTAAAGCAACACTTCTTTCAACATTTCCATATTAAAGACCTTGATAGACCGAAGTATTTTCTAGGTATTGAGGTTGCTCAATCCAGATCAAATATTGTTATTTTGTAGCGCAAGTATACCTTAGACATTCATGGGAATACTAGAATGATGGGATGTAGACTTATTGACACTCCTATGGATCAAAAAGATAAACTCTTGCTAGGACAGGGGAGCTACTTAGGGATCCTGTAAGATATAGGTGGGTGGTTGGTAAATTGAATCATCTCACAAGTCACAATGATATTTCTTTGCTTATGAGTGTTAAGAATATGAATAGGAGGAATCGGATTGTATATAAGTTGCTTATAATAGGGCTCAGATAGATACACAATTCATTACTATATTCCTCAAATGCATTAGCCAAAAACCTTTTTTTGATTTTGAATAAAGTTAACACAAACTTCATTCTCGGAATAAATGTGACACAAAACCTCGAAACTGAATTAAATTTCAATTGGAAGGAACTAACTCATAAAGAAAATAATCTTTCAATTCATTTTCATCATACAATCGCAAGAATAAAAACAAGAGAATGAGTAACCTGTTTCAAGGCGACGCTTGGATGAAAGTTTGAGGCGCCATTTAATTTGGGACAAAGCAGATTCAAATGTCTTCAGTACCGTCTCCAATTCTGCAACCTCCATTGTTGAGTACTTGGAAATGGTTGATTCGTTTCAAACTTACTGTAAGATTGTTTTTATTTACCCTTTCTCTCTACTGTTTTCGACCTATGTACCTCCGTCAAAGGTTTTGACCAATAGGACTATTGGAGTAGCTCTAAAATAGTTTTGTTTTAATTTATATTTATTGAATTTAATTTTTGATAAGTGTCAAAAATACTTTTAAAATTTTTTTTATATAATTTCATTCCTAAATTATTCAGATTGTGAGTTTTATATCTAAATTATCACTTATTAATTTGATAAACATATTTTTCTCTTTTATAACACTCTCATCATGATGGGTGTAATACACTCTCTTTTAGGCTTAAGTCATCGACAACCACTTAAAGTTATCCTCATAATTCATTTGAACACATCAACTACAACTAAGGTTTGTACCTATTGAACACCTCTACCCCTCAGAATTGATACATTTTTGACATTTTTTTAATAATCAGTCAAAAATTTAAAGTGTCTGAGCTACACTCGCAATGACATGGCACAACAACGAATTAAATTATGACATGTGTCATTTGGGTTCAAAAAATTATTTAAGAAAATATTATAATTTTTAAAAAATAATAAAAAGTAAAATTTGGCCCACTCAAAGCCTTCCGGTTGGAATCAGCCGCCACCACAGTCCGTCACCCCAGTCGGTCCACCAGCTTGGCCACCACAGTCCGTCCACCCTTATTTTTGTCATCAACACCATAGATGCCATCAACTCTCTCCCTTTTATTTTGATTTGTGATTTTCGTCACCACCATAACTATCATTTCTCCAATCTCATTTTCTTCTTCAAACATCAATTAAAATTTGTCGATAATTTTTGTATTGTGAATTCTTTAGAGTTTGAATTCTTCAACAATTTTTTTAAAAAAAAAATCAGATTTGTATTAGTCTTGTCGGAAAAAATGGAGGTTCACCGAATTTTTCCACTTTTTGATCCAAGCTGATTTTTATTCTTTTGATTAAATTTCCTTAGACAACTTTAACTCTTTTGAAATTTTCAGTTAGAATTTTTCAGATTTATATCAGTTCTTTTGCATTTTTCTGGTTTGATTGTCATTTGTTTAATAGGTAGTTTTCCGATAAAAATAACGATGACGATATTGATGATGACGGAATGATATTAGAAAGGAAACATGAAGGAGAATATAAAGAGCGGTGAGGCTGGGACGGTGGCAGAAGGATTGGGCTGGTGGAGAAAGGTGGAAGATTAAGGTGGTGTGGAATTTTGAGGAAGAAGAGTGTGCTAAAGATTTATTTTTAATTTTTTCTTATGTTTAGAATTTTGCTCAACTTTTAAAATGTTGACATGCCAATATGTGAATGGCTTGTAAGTAATTTTTTTTTGTTTCACGCGCATCTCAAAGGTGTAATACATCTATGATGTCATATCATTAAAAGGTACTTAATAGATACATGTTTTGAATAAAATAAGTGTTCAATAAGTACAAACCTTTGTTGAAGTGTTCAAGTGAATTATGAGACAACATTAAGTGATTGTCGATGACTTAAGTCTTCTCTTTCATTTAAAAAATTGTCACATCACACTCCACATGGACAAAACATTTCACCTTGACAAAAATTAAAATTAAATTATTAATATTGGTTAAAATTAAAGATTAAAGTTATTATTCCAAAAAAATTTACAAAATAAAATGTAAAATATTTTTTTACCCCACTCCATCACTACTTTTCATCATACCCCCCGCCCCCCCAATTTTATTTTTTTTTTGTTAAATTTCTTTTATAAAAGTATTTAATTTTTTTACTTCATCTTCTCCCCTTCAAATACTAATTTAGATATTATTTTATTTTTAAAAAAAAAATAACTTTACCCACTCCATCTAACCCTCCACTTCCATTTTTTCTCATTTTGTGTTACATATCGGAAATACTTTTTACTTGTTGCTGCAAGATTTTTTTTAAATAAATTTTTTATTTATGTTGTATTCGGTACAAAAGTAGAAAAAAAAATCCTAAAAATATATGTACATATCTAACATAAAACGAGAAAAAAGTAAAAATAATAATAATAAATTAGGAGCGGAGGGTTAAATAGGATGAGGTAGAATTTTTATTTTTTAAAATAAAATAATATCATTTTTTTGGGGGAATGAGTGGGTGGTTTTGGGGGGGGGGGGCGGGGGGGAGGGAGTGAAGGATGGGGGTGAGGAGGGAATTCGGGGAGCAGGTGGTGAAGTGGGGTAAGAAAAATAATTCAAATTTTTTTTTTTTTTGGGATAGTAATACTTTAATCTTTAAATTTTAATTAATATTAATGGTTTATTATTTAATTGTTGTCAAGGTGGAATATTTTATCCATATGAAATGTCATGTGTCAAGGTTTTTCGAATAAAAGAGAGAATGCATTACACACAACACTGATGTGTGTTTCTCAAACTAATAAGTTATAGTTTAGTTATGAAACTCACACTTTCAATAATTTAGGTATGAAACTCAAAAAGGGGATAGTTTAGGTGTGTTTTTTGATACTTATCTCTTCAAAATATTATTAAGTTTGGTCTCTTAATTATATGCTTATCATTTTTAGTTCCTTAACTATACATTTACTAGTTTGAGTCTGTATGACATTGCTGCTAAAAACAACTTTCAAAGCCATATAATATGTAAACAAGCAAGTAATCACAATCACTTTCCAGAAACAACAACACTCACAATAATTCCCTTGAAAGGTGGGTCAATCAATACAGTACCCAATTTCAAAGAATCCAAAATTTAATACTTGAAAACATTACTCAAGGTTTTAGGAATTCATTAGGGAAAATCATTTCGAAATAGGACTTGAAATCGGTTCACAAACTCTACTTTACTTAAGAACTTGGATTCTTGAAAAACCTCATCATTCACCAATCAAAATCTCATATTTTGATGTTAAAACTCATAATTAATCAATGGAAAATGAAGGTTTAGGATCAAGAATACTTACCCTGCTGATCTAGCACAGAGAATCCTTTCAAAATTCGCCACCAAGGGTTTTCCAAAATAAAAAATGGTGATATGGGGCGTAAACCCCGAAATTTGCATAAAAAACCCTCTCAGGTATCGCACAAGCGACCTGGGTTTGCTTAAGCGAACCCCGCTAAAATTACGGGTCTCGCTTAAGCGAACGAGCCTTCACTTCTATGAAGCTCGACATTGCGAACAGGTCCTTCACTATCGTGAAGGTCAAGGGAAGTTGACCATTCGCGAAAGAGAACAACACCTCGCAAAAGCGAGCCTCGCTTAAGCAAGCCCTTCCTCATGATCACGAGAGACACCAGATCAGGTACTAGAAAAATGAGCAACTCTCAAAACATCAAAAGGACCCTCGAGATTCGTTCGGAACTCCATGCACACAAACCACATATAAAAATCAATTATACTCAACATTTCAAACTCAATGAAGTCGTCAAAAAATAAATCTGAGATCTCCTTGACCCGACATTCGTGAAAACCACAAAAAACTAACTCACGCCTACAAAGGCTAAAACAAGCTCGAGACCTCTCAAAAATCAACCAAGACCTTATCTAGGCCTAAAATCATCCCTCTAATCTAATGGAACTCTCGAAATTCCGATTCAAGCATCCAAACCCCAAATGTTGAGCAAAGTCAACCCAAAGGCTAAAATTTCACAATTTAGGACCTCAAAAAGACTCGGAATCTGAAACTGGCAACTCTCACTTATCAGATTTCACATTTTCAGACTGATGGAATCAACATAATTTCATTCAGACACTCAGAACTCCAAAAGACACCAAAAATCACTTTCTTAACAACTTAACCTTTTAAACTCAAAACTTACCAAATTTTTAACTTTTTACTCAAAGTTCAAAGCCAACTTTTTAAAATTCAAACACAGGACACTCGGGGTCAATCACGGGAGGAAAAAATGGTAATTTCCATGAAAAAATAAAAAATAACCAATTGGGTCATTACAAATTAACTTCACCTTAAATGTTTATGTGGCAAAGTAAGTGCATTTCACTCTTCTTGAGATAGTGAACACAATAAATAAACATTAAAACTTTATTTTTAATAATCTCTCTTTTTTCTTTTTTTCTTTTTTTCTTTTTTTCTTTTTTACCTCTCTTTCTCTCTCTGCAAATTTTCTTCATCAATCCTAATTCTTAAATCTACTTAGTTGTTACTTTTTCATTAATTTTTTAAAAAACAACTCTTTCCACTAGAATTCATATCAAACAAAAATAAAAAAAATCTCCATTTTTCAATACCACCACATACTCTTCTCTCAAATGTGGACTCCAACAAATTTGAAAAACAATTCCATCCTTAAACAAGTTTTCATCAGTACTATCCACATAATCTCTCTACAAAATACAAATCAAGACCAAAAATAATATAACTAGATGAACAAATATCATTAATTTTACTAATTGGGTTCACTAACAACCTCCGAATTCTAAATTTCAAGTTGTGATTCTGCTAGAAAAAAATGATCCATTCTTAAATTTCTTAATCATGAATTGGGTATCTTCAAAAGCAAGCATAAAAAATTTAATTTAATTTTTCACCGTTGAAGAAGGTTTGCTATTTTCACCAACATTAGGAAGAGGAAAAAATTGAATTACATTAAAATTGTGAATTGAATCAGAAATCTATGGTGTAAATTGTGCAATAATAAAAGAAGCTATTGAAAAATTGAATGGGAATATCAATATTACGCCGACTAGGAGATGATTCTTCTATCTATAAAGAGTACTTCTACTCACCGGAAAAATTTATTGTTCTTTCTCTTGCAGGCAGGTTAGACTCGATGAGGAACTTATGGATTGAATTTAGTAGTGGTGATGCCATCAATTATAATGAAGGTTTTGTAATGGGTATAATTTTTTTTTAAAGATAGAAAAAATAAAAATAAAAATAATCATAAAATTTATTGTATTTATATGTAGCGTTGATATGGCATTGACGTGACATTGATGTGGTGTTGATGTGACGCTGACGTAGCTTGCGCGTGTATTATACTACAAAAGACATAACTGATTATATCATTTTATGGTGAAGTTAATTATAGTTTTAAATAGTTCAGGGGTAACAGGACACCCGTAAAGTTAAAGTATGTAGTTGAGAATTCGACAATAGATTGGGGGGACAATTTGACCATTTTTTCAAAATCTATTTGATGGGCCAATAGTGTATTGCCGATCGTCATATTATTCACTAGTTTTTTCAACTGAAGGAACACAAATGGTTGTTATGTTGTTCATTTCCACCCGCCTTTCATAGATTTTTTTAGCAAACCTTCTATTTATAGAATGAAATAAAGAAGTAATTGGGAGCTCTCTTTCCTCCAAGAACATTGAGTTAATCGACTCCATAATATTAGTGGTCATCACATCAATATCTGAAACATAAATACATATGTATATCAACTAAGAATCAAAACTATAAACAACTAGAAAGTGCTTACACAATTTTCTATTATTTTTTAAGCAGATTGATTTGCTTAAACAATCACGTGTTGTTTATAATGTACATGTTGCTAGGAAAATGTGCTCTACTCTATCTCTGGAAATCAACCTTGTCAAGATATTCAATAACTTTCATATTCAATGATATGATCAATCGAGAAAGAGGAAGTTGAATCAGCTGCAAGTGTTCTGCAACCTCCCACTTTTCTTTTCTTGTTTTTTTTTTCTACTTGAGATGTTTATCTTTTGTTGGTGTTTTAATTTTATTGTTGGTGGGTTGTACACTTTGGGTCAACCCATTAGTTTTTTTAAAAAGAAAAATTTTTCATATTCAAACTCTTGATTTGTTGAAAATGATCATTAAACTCGTCTCTTCGATATGTTTTTGCTGCATCATAAAAATGGTGAATCCAATCTCTATAGTGAAGATTTTTACGGATGCTTTCACCAAGGTGTCTCATGCAAACTTCATAATAAGCTCAAGTGAAGATTTTTTAAACTGCTTTTTTTATAGATGGATGGCGGTATGAAATTATGCACAACTCGTTAGTATTGGAAGCAATGTAGAGCAATTGTCCAAAAAATATTGGTAAGACGCATCATACTCTGAACTTACTACACAAAATGCCACAGAAAAGATGTGATTTCGTGTATTTTGTGCCATAGCAGATAACAACACTTCACCATACTTTACACTGAAATGCGTTCCATCAATAACTAGAACTTTTCTTGTATGAACAAATCCGCCAATCCAAGTTCCATAAGATACAAAAAGATACAAGAACCTTCCATAATCATCAACCTTCAAATTTGTCTTACTTCTTTCATTTACAATATGAATCATATAACGATAGTTATTTATCACTTCATATTCATGTTCTGGTGTACGTTTCATTTGTCAAAGACTTTACAATTCGACTACCCATCAAACACTTCCAATAACTAATTTGACATTCATTTCTACACGAATTATTTCTTAATATCTTTGGTAGATAATTTTTTTCCTTCAACAAATTTATTTTGAATGTATTTAGCTATGACGCCAGCTGATGCACTTGTAATATGTGTACTCCATAAGTGTGCATATTGTTGTACTGACTTATATAAAATCTATCAACACCCTTAAACTTCATAGCTCGTAGTCAACACTTGCAATTCTTATCTGCACATTTGACATTGTTGATTTTTTCGTGTTTTTTACATACCTAAAATAGAAATTATTCTTCAGAGCAGCAAGGTTCAATGGCACTGTTGATTCATATTGTTTTTCTAAAAGTTAATATAACACATCAGATTTTGAAAGAAGGAAAAATGTAGTTTTTGGATTGGTGTCTATGTCTATGAGTCTCATCTACGAACATTAGAAACTTCTATGGGCCATAGATGACAACCGTTGAAAGTGGAAAAATATTTTTTTCAAAATAAGTCTCAGTATCCTTTTTACGGTTTACTAGGATGGCCCATCATTCCATGAAAGAGTCGTAGATAGGTCTCGTAGGTGACCCCCATACTTAGTGAAATTTTAAAACTTAAAGTTGGTTTCTATGGTTGGCATGTATGGTCCATAAGAAGACCTACGAGCCATACATGGGTTCCGTTAAAAAGTTGGTTAATTAAGAGTCTCTGATCATTTTCTACGGTTGACTAGTACGGTCTGTAGGTCCAAACCGTAGATGGAGATCGACAATTATTTTCAAGAGCTTTTTAGTCTTTTCCTTCCCTAATTGACTAATGCCTAAACTCAGTCGTTTTGATCCTAATCCTAAGCCCTATATAAGTTTTCTAAGTCTAAAAACTACCCATTCTAAATCATTCTTCTAAAATTCCTAAATCCCTTTCAAGACCACCCCTAAATTCTCTCAAGTCTAAGGAAGAAGAAGAATAGTGACGGTTCAACTACAAGTTTCCAATCTTTGTGAGTTTTTAACATTAAGGTATGATAGTATTCACCTATGACGTCCTTTCCTCTATAGGGTTCCTAAATTCTCCAATTTTACAAGTTAGATTCTCCAATTAAAGTTAGGGTTTTATTCAATCTTCAAGGGTTCCTTTAAATTATGATCTAATTGATTGTTTCTATCATTCTAAGCATGAATTGAAGTAATTACATGTTATTAAGCTGAATTCACATGAACCCATTCATGATCCATGATTTCCAGACTATGATCATATGATGAAGCTTATGAACTATGAAAGATGAATTTATGAAGATATGCATGTTTCTTTATAAAATTGATATAGATGATTTAACGTTGCTTTGAGAGTAAAAAATCGATGTTATTGTTGTTGTTGTGAAGGATTTCTCACATACTGCTCAAAACATGATTGTGAAATGGGCTTCTCAAAAAAAGGATTCATAAGGTTAAAATGTTTTCTCATCTAAATTAAATCAAGATTAAGGCGCTATTCTAAATATACTCTAGCTAAGATTGACTACTTAATTGTGTCTTTCCATGGATAATAAAATGAATATGATTAATGACTATTCTGTGGATTTATGCTTAGCACCGAATGGAATAGCGGTGATTACTCATGTCCCATAACTATGTGTCACCATGTGTTTGTCTTAGATATACATTAGCTAGTGGATCCACTTTAGCTCAAGTTTATGGTTCTTACCTTGGAAAGTACGGACATTTCTTCGGTGTGGGATAGACACCGAATTCCATGTTATAGCTCACATGGTCTATGTCAGTTAAAGGTAAACTTCCCACAATAATGAACTAAAGTTACTTTCTAAAGTATCTCACAAGTGTTTTATAAGATGTTTAGCTTGCATTGACTATGATTATGACTTATGTTTTGTAACATGTTAATTTATGATTTAGCTTGGTCATTGCATGTCATATAAAATCCTTTTAGCATGATATCATAATTCTTATGCATTGCTATCATACTTGGTACATTCCATGTACTAACACATACTTGTGCCTATATTATTTCACTAATGTTGGGTCTGACGCTCCTATTCCCCATACTCGTGGCTAGTTGACCCTTTTGAGCTTTTGAAGATTGGTGAGTCCTCATGATCCAAGGGTCAAGATTCTTTTATTGCTTTCATGTCATTTCTTTTTTCAGACTTTGTATGTGATGTATGGGGTACGTCCCAATCACTTTCTCCATGATGTAATAGATGACTTTGAGACTTATGTTTAGATTTCCACTTTTGTCAAACTCTTTTGTACGAAATGCTAATTTTTGAACGCTTTACTTCTATTATCTTGTATGATGTATGCTAAGTGGCTTGTATAGGGCATCTCAGGGTTCTATACGTCATGTTACGCCTAGGGTCTACTTTGGGTCATGACAGTTAAACCAACAAAAAAAACCTGTGCCGTTTCATAATTGCGGTAGCTTTGTGTTGAGCCTTCAACTCTCTGGAAAATTCTGGACTTTCCTTTGGCCTTTCAACTCCTACAGTATTGTAATTAAATTCGGACATCTATAAAGTGTTTGTTGTATCTTCTACTGCTTCTTTTACCTCTTCTACCTCTGTGGTATTGTAATCAAATTGAGGCATCTTTGAAGTATCCTCTATACTTATTGTATTATTGTGAAATTCAAAAAACTTTACCATTTCTTCTAATTCTATAGTATTGCCAACAACTTCAGGAAACACTCCAGCTACTTATTCAAATTATGAAACTTTCAAAAGCTCAATTTCAACCACATTTATTTTGAGAATGGGTTGAAGACCGGCATTACCAATATCAGATAAATAGAAGTCCAAATCACCATCATCCTTTATTTAAGAAAAAAATGAGTTTTTTTTGCGATGCAACAATATATTGAGCATGTAAGTTACTAAAATATATTTTGGTTCACAACATAACTTACACACCTAGTAATGATAATATTAACAAACTCATTGTATGTAACATCCCTCTTCACCCGTATCGATAATGTACAACCTCCTTTCGACTTCCAACCATAACACTTATTGTTCTCTATCCATTCTCCATGTAAATCAATTCCTAGTAGTACTTGATCCCTCATAATTATTTGTCACTATACCTGCAAATGTTATAGAGATACATGTATTAAAAATAGTAACAATATTATAATTTATATATGCAGATTGTTTTCGTGTAAACAACATGTGGATGTTTAAACAAAGTATGGTTGTTTACATGAAGCGTGTATGTACAATGCAAACTCTTAGTATAAACATCATGCAGTTATTTAAACTGAATATAAATGTTTAAATACATCAGAATGTGCATTTTTAAATGTAAATACAACAAGGGTGTTTAAATAAATGTAAACATCATACAATTGTTTAAACAACAAGCAAATATTTAAGTCTTTGTATAAATATTTCATGCTTACTAAAAATAACTAGATGTTATTTATTAAAAGTTCAAAAGAAGCAAATGTTTATTTCACAAAAAAATTACAGAAGTTAAAATATTACCTCAAATCAGAGAAATGGTCCGTCTTTTCCTCTTAAAATAACGTCCAAGTAATGTATCCACAAATCACTATAAAGAATAAAAAATAAATACATATTAAAAAAATGGTTCAAAGATGAAGAGAAAGATAAATATAGATTTATTATGAAGATAAATGAACCCTAATTTGAAAATATCAAGTTGTTTAGAATATTGTAATACACTAACATTCAAAAAACAAAAGAAAGGAAGAAGAAAAGATAACCTGAAAAATCATGAAACTCTAGAGAGCGATGCTGATGAGTTGCGGATGCTGCTGAAATGAGCTAAAATTTTGGGCACTTTTTACTTTTTATATGTTAAGCTGTAGTGTAAATACTCAAATTTTAAAGTACGTAAAAAAATATGTTTTATATAAACATAATCCTAATTAAAAAGAAATCCTTTTTACCACATATTTAAGACTTGCGTCCCTTTTTTATTTACTAGTTTTTCGACACGTGATTACCAATTCAAAATATATATGTTATATTAAATAGTATTGCTTATTTAAGCCAAAATTTGAATAATAAGCTTTGCATAAAATAATATTGCAGATTATTTTGTGAATTTTCAATGTGGATCATCATATATATCTCTTATTCACGCGAACTTATGAAGATGATGAATGATAAATTTTATTAGTTAAATGCAATAATGTATACATTTATTTCAATTTGATGAGGTTCAATCTTGTAATTAGTTGTATCTCACTAATAATACCTTATAGACGATATTTGTTGTGCATTTTTCTTTTCATCTAACCAGATGTGCTTTGAACGTGTATTCCACGTTAAACTGTTTAAATGTCATATGAACATGTTAAGAGAACAACTATATTTTATTTCTTAAAACTATTTTTTGTACACATTAATTTTTATTTTATAAGTTATAACATAATAGATGGTGTTCTTGTTGTTGACTCTCATATTTGACTTCTCGATTGACTGTGTACATAAATCAAAGATTGTTATCTGACTGTCCATAGTTAACTAAGAAAAGTTTCCTTTTTTTTTACCGGAAAAACTAAAAATTAAAATTAAAGAATATATTCTATCTGTGAAATTATATATATAATCACTTGTTTATCTTACACCTAACAAAGATATAGTTCATATACTTGTAAACGATTTTCAATTTATTCAACCAAGCATGATTCATCCAAGGAAAAATAACATCACCATGTTATCACATATATAGGGGCGGTATAATAATATGAAAAATAATTGGTCAAAAATTAATATAAGGAAACATGAAAGATGGAAACAATTAATTAAATAAATATGAGAATTCATAATATTATAACTAAAGAATGTAAAAGAGGGTGAATAACATTTTCAATTTTTTGTTATAACTAAGAGAATTTATAATGTTATAACTAAAGAATTAATGTGCAATAGTTGAATTTCTAATAAATTTTATACTTAAATAAATAAATAGGACTTTTCATTAATGCTACTATTTTTTTTTTATAGTTATTAGATTTTAATATAGTGTAGGGACAAAATGAAAATGTTTATTACATATTACTGAATATAAAATTTATTTTGTAAATGATAAATTTTAAATGATTCATATATATTCACATATTTTCACATTTGTTGTGAGTAAAAAAAAAAACTCAAAACATTATAAAATAATATATTTTGAAGTTAGAAGATCTTTTTAGTTTTATAATACATTCGTGCATTAATGAAAATATTTATCTCATAAAAATTAGTTATTAAATAAATAATAAAATTTAAACTAATACCAACTTCAACTTGCATTATTACAAGTCATATGAACTTTTCTTTATCTAAAATACTCAAATTTTAAGAAATAGTAAATAAGTAAAAACAAAAGGGCAATATTTATATAGTAATAACTATTTTAAAGCAAACTACTTGACAATCTAAATCACATAAGTAGAATTGATAAATAAAGTCATTCTTTTGTCTTGAGCATCAAACACACAAATCGTGACAATTATCTAACTCCTCAGAAGTATAATAATTTTTGGAAAAAGTTATTCAGAAGCATATATCTACATCACAAGAAAATTTGTTAACAAAAACAAATGAATTTAGACTACATCATGTTAACTTAATATATTAGAACATTACATACTAATATATATACTAAGTAAAAAAAATAATTATTATATCATAAAAATTATTTTCCTCAAGTACTCGAGGTTATGGAATATACAATCTTAGGATAGAACGATTTACATCATCAGAATAGTGGTACCTCATATTCCGCTAAACATTGAACTCACTCAACGTCAATAAATCACACGAAATTTTTTAAAATGCAAGAAGAAGAAGAGTAGAAGATTAAACAAAAATTGTGGTTGAAAAATGATAGGAAGCCCCTCTATTTATAATCAACAAAGGGTAGTATGAAAAAATATTTTTTGTGTCTTATCTGAAAAGTCATGACCATTCCGACAAGTCACAACCTTTTGAAAAAGTCACAACTTATTGAAAACGTCACAACTCTTTGTAACAGCCACAACTCTTTGGAAAAGTCACAACTCATCGGAAAATCACAATCCTTTGAAAAAGTCACAACTTATCGAATAAGTCACAATTCATCGAAAAAATCACAACCTAAGTTAGAGATATTATATAATTTAACATTCAAGTTAGAAGTTCATGCTTTTAAGGTAATATAGAAGATATAGATTTATACTCTCAAAGGTCTTTTTTTATTTATTTACACACTCAAAGACTTAAGTTATTATTTTGAATTAAGTTTTTTTTTTAAATATATTTTTTCAATTAAATTAGTTTTCCTTCGTATTGTAAAAAATAGTGGATTTCATTAATAATATTTTAACCCCTCAAGAAAAATAACTAAACTTTTAAGTTCCAATTATCCACAACAAACATTCATCTTATATAGTACATTGCGTTTGCTTTGTCAAGTGCTCCTTCCCAAATTGAACCACAATGCTTGCTGCACCAATACCACCAGCCCTGACAGTGGGATGTTTCAAATTCCAAAAGCCATCTGCGAATGTTAATCTTGTACAGAGAAACGCTGGAAGTAGTAATTGCAAAAGGGTTGTGGTTGCAACGAAAGCTACATACAGTCGTGTGCCTTTGGACACTCCTGGGGCTTACCAGCTCACAGATGAAGACACTGGAGAAAAATTTATTGTTTGGGGAGGTGCTGAAGATGACTCTTCTAACTCTCCTATCCCTTCCAACGAAGTTCTCTCTTGGAAACCTCTCCCTTCTCCCAACAACAACAACAACGACATCACTATCAATCAAGGTAACGAAAACTGTTTTGGCTTGTTGAAGCACAACCTTTGATTTTAGGGTCTGTTAACTTTTGAATTGTACTATCCAAAATGAACGGGTATATGATGCTAATTGGATCTCAGTATTGAGATTTTCTTGTGAAATGTGTTGTGTACTAGCCAGTATGAGCTATCCGAAGGGAAAAATGAAGCAAAAATTGTTTCAGTCTGTTTTCTACTAATGGAGAATATGAAGTTTACGCGTATTTAGTTTATAGTTTCCAAAACGAGGTATAAAGTATAGAGGAAAGGAACGTGTGGTGCTGTTTACAGTGTATATGGAACAATCTTCCCCTTGTTTATTTGTTTACTCCCGTTACTTATCCTCTTATAGAGAGAAGTATTGAGTTCACTGTTCATAGGATTGTAACTTATTTATCATGTTTAAATTATCAATTGAAAAGAAAACGTATATAATTTAATTTGTTAGATACTTGCCAAGCCATGTTGTTAGATAGTGTACGTTCACCAACTGATTATAACATGAAAATTGAAGGATTGAAATTTCCTTAATGTTTCGGATGTGTATTGCTTTCTGTTTTTAAGTCAAAAGAATAATCAGATATGTTGTATCCGTCTAGTAAATCTGCAAATGTGCTTGGCAATATTTTCTAAGGTTTTCCTTGAGATGTTCTGTGTTACCGTTCTGCAGCTTCTAATAGGGGATCGACAGGGAACTTTGGCAGACTGAAATTTCGAAGAATGAGAGATCTAGTTCGAAAAAGCTACACAAAAAACAAAGAACGTGATGTTATTGAAAACGATGAGCACAATGTTAGAAATGCCTCTTCTCAATCATCAACAAGTTCATATGGTGAACCTGATCATTTAAAAGAGAAACAAAAGCTCAGTGCTCGAGCTCTTGCCAAAATTCAACAGCTAGAATCCAGAAAAAATTCCCCAAAAATAATCAGAATGGAAGATGAAGGCTATAATGGTGATTTTGATGCAGAATCTGCACGATTAGTTGATTCTGGATCAAAAGCTTCTGCTTCTTCCTTGCATGGATGGGGCGGAGGGCAATCAATTCATCACAGATCTATGGGGGAAGAAATTTCCAGAGGAAGGCAAAACTTGGATGATCGGAACAATTTCTTTAGTAGAAAATCCTTTCAGGATATGGGATGCAGTGACTATATGATAGAAACCTTAAGGAATCAGCATTTTGTGCGCCCTTCACATATTCAGGTAGATTATTTATTTTATTTCCAGCTATATTGCTCGGACTCTTCAAAAATGCTAATGGGTGCGTATCGGATCCTCCAAAAGTAGTGCATTTTGAAGGGTCCAACAACAATTTTGAAGAGTCCGAGCAACAAAGATTTCCTGCATTGAATAGTCAATGTTCCAGTCTACCTCATTGCTTTGCTGCAGTTCTGATGCATAATAGAGGTTAGCATGCCAACAATCTCGTGTATATGATAATATGATCTCCATCATCAATTTATTTTTGGTAATGGTAAGGTATTATAGATGAAACAAAGCAAAAAGAAAGTGCTACAAAGGTTTACAGCTTACTGCCTCATCAATATATCTATCTTGGTATCTTTACCTCTGCTTCAATGAACTAGTACATGGCCACTGAATAGACTGCTTTTAACATATTTCATCTGCATGTTTTCAAGCTATTCGTGATTTCATGTAGTGATTCCTGTGAAGCATCATTTCCGTCAAAATACGGTCCAGTAATTCCAGCTTTAAGTATTTTTTCGTGTTGCAGTCTGTCATCTGCTTTTAGATGGCTCCCCCATGTTTTATTTTGAGAAATCTCTGTTGATGCTTCCTACAAGGAGTAATTATAGACTACTTGCAGTCTATGACATTTGAACCCATCATGGCTGGAAAGAGCTGCATAATATCTGATCAAAGTGGATCTGGAAAGACTTTGGCTTATCTACTACCACTTATTCAACGTCTTAGGCAAGAAGAACTTCAAGGACTTAGCAAACCGTCACCTCAAAGTCCTCGTGTTGTAATATTGGCACCAACAGCTGAATTGGCTTCTCAGGTTTGTCAAATTTCCTCTTTCACTAATGAACATCTGCCACTTATCCCCCAACCCTCTGCTAACCACACCAAGAAAAAGAGAAAATGGAAAGAGAAAAAGAAGCATAGTCAATTACCAGCAGATACCTTTACGTGTGTGATATTTTCCAACTTCACCTAAATCATCAAAGATGTGTGAGAACTGCTATAAAATATATTTTGCTCTGATTTCCTAGTCAAGGTCCCCATGCTGTATTTTTATAATTTTCATGGTGTATCTTCAATATAAAACATTTGCTGCTTTTCCACCATATGTACAGGGAAAGTACAATTTGCCATTACAGTGATTACTGTTATGTAATAACTCATTGACTAACTATTTTTTGTTAGCACCTGAATCTCGTAATGTATGAAGGGTAAAGAACCTAAACAGGTGCTATTCCTTCCTTAGTTTCAAATAGACCATTCCCATGATTCAGCCTTGATACTTTTAGCTTTTCATGTATTCACCTTTTCTTGCTTCTCATTCTTTTAATAGTTAAATCTTTAATTCATTCAGCCACTTACTGGGTTATAATAGTAGTTCTTGAGAGAGATGTTTGTAAATTAGAGTATGTATTGATTGTAAGTCTAATGTTTTGTGGATAAAGCACATGAGATTATCAAAAATTGCAAATGGTTATAATATACATCATGCTTTATCACCCCCAATTACTTTCTCTTGCCAGTTCAAATTGCTTGAGAGATCTATGTAGTTTATACTCAGAATTTTACATTTTGAACAAGAATTGATGATTTTGACATCAGTGTCCCCCTTTTCCCAAAATGTGTAGCTAGAATTTTGGAGCATGTTTTGTCTCAACCAGCTAGTACACCGTTTGGTTTAGCGCTTACTGATTTTTTGCCTGATGAAAGGATCTTCTGTTTGTAGTTTGACATTTTTTGGTTTCTTTGAATCTCTCTTCCAAGTTCCAAGGGTGAATTTCTTGTTTCACATGCTTGTTCTTTCTCTTTCCCTCCTTTGTTAAATCTGATTTTTCTAATTCAAAGCCTCATCATACAATCTATTGATCGACTATGCTGAAATTTGAATTGTATTTTTTAATACGTAAGAACTTACATTGCTTAGCTGTATTTTACTTGTCAAAATGACAAAACAAACTTACTCTGCTCCTGCAACTTTTGCAGGTCTTAAATACTTGCCGTTCATTTTCAAAATCTGGTGTTCCATTCCGTTCTATGGTTGTTACTGGTGGTTTTCGCCAGAGAACTCAACTGGAGAACCTAAGACAGGATTTGGACGTTCTTATTGCAACTCCTGGTCGGTTTATGTTTCTTATCAAAGAGGGTTACTTGCAGTTAACTAACCTCAAGTGGTATTAACATTTTGCTTGAATAGTCAAAACTGTTTAATTTGCCTCAGTAGTATTACATTTCCTCGAGTAGTTAAAGCCGTTTTTCAATTTCTTGCATTTTAATATCTTTAATGCAATTGTTCAATTCTCACTTTTACTTGGGGGGGCTGAAGGAATTGCTGTTGACGTTGTGGATATATTTACTGTCTTGTTTTTACTCCCTCCGTTACAATTTGTTTGTCTGGTTTTGACTTGGCTCGGAGTTTAAGAAAGTAAAGAAGACTTTTGAATCTTGTGGTCTTATATTAAAGATATGTAAAGAATGTACCAAAATGCCCTTTGATCTTGTGGTGTTATACATGCCATGTGGTAAGTTAGAATTAAAGAGTGACCAATAAAAGGAAAGAAGCATTTTTTTTGAAATGGACTAAAAAGGAAAGTAAGACAAACAAATTGAAATAGAGGGAGTATTGTGCAAGGTCTGATGAGCTTTGGCTTAAAAGTAGTAGTCTTAAATCAAATAAAACTGTACAATCACCATTCACCGATGGCTAGCATATTTGAGTGTTGTTGCTTTCATAATACTAGTATTTTATCCTTCAGTTAATTTGATAACTATTGGAGATCTTGACGGTCGAGGAAGGTGTTTTTTCACATGGCTAGCTGCTAGAGGGGTGATCTTGACTGCCAAAAATTTTAGGGAAAGAATTTTGTGTGCATCAGTTGGTGTTACTTATGCAAGGTGGCGGGTGAGGATATAGATCATCTTTTACTACATTACAGCCTGACCACCAGACTATGGTGGGATATGTTTAGCTGGTTTGATATATCTTGAGTGATGCCTAAATTTGTGAAGGACCTGTTGTTTTTTTGGAAAGTTGGATGAAGCAGGAGGAAGAGCAGGAAATGAAATGTTCGATGTTGTTACTTTGGTGTTGATGTGGATCAACTGGAAAGAGAGAAATAGGGGTAAAAATAAGTTCTGGGTTGATGAGTAGCTTCTGATCCCTCATTATTTTTCTGTGCACCCATGTAGTTCTGGGATGTATAGAGGATTGAGCGTCTTTTGTAGAGAACCTTATCATTTTGTAGGTTCTTTACTTTCTGGTATACTTGTATACTTCCAAATACTTGCTGATACTTTGAATGGAAGAATAGGAGCTCTTCCTACTAACTACCTGGGCAGTGGCCATGACATTGGGAGAAAAGAGAAAATCAAGAGGGGTATGGAATGCAATACTAGAGAAGTGTGAAAAGAGGTTGACCAATTGGGAGAGTCAATTCATCTCCCGGTGAGGAAGATTGACCTTGAGTAACAGTGTGCTTGATGCATTACCTACATATATGATGTCTATCTTCCCTGCTCCTGATAATGTATTGCAGAGATAGATACTAAGGAGGAATTTCTTCTGGCAAGGCAATGAAAAGGAATATTAGAAAAAGTTTCACTTAGCCAAATGGGAAATTCTGACAAAAAGCAAGATACATGGGGGAATGGGAATAAGGAACATGAAGATTCACAATAGAAGCCCAATGACAGAATGGTTTTGGAGGTACAATACAGAAGATAACCAGCTATGGAAGAAAGTTATTAAAGCTAGGTATGGAGAAGAGGACAACTAGATAACACAGGTGATGACAACTCCATACGATTGCAGTATCAGGAGATCCATCAGAAACCTATGGCCAATCTTCCAATCAAGGGTAGACATCAAAGTGAGGAATGGGATGAAAATATCAATGAGAAATGGATAGGGCAGGATACACTAAAGCATCTATTTCCAGAGATGTACACTTTATGTGAGAAACAACAAGCAATAGTGGCTGAAGTATGGAATCTCAATCTTAGAAGATATCTCAGGATTGCTGATCTCTATAACACCCTAGTCCAGTTCAATGGTTTGACAGAAGAGGAAGACAGATTGGTTTTGTAGTGTGATGGTAAAGGAAAATTCACTGTTAATTCTGCATACAGAGATCTTAATGCCTCCAACAATCAGGTGGGTTGTTGGCCATTGAAGATGATCTGGAAGTTGAAAATACCTAACAAGGTAGCTTGTTTCACATGGCTCTTGGCCTAAGAAAAAGTTCTCACTCCTAAAAATTTGAACAAAAGAAGAATTAATTATTCTCCAGATGCTACCTTTTAATGAACAGGCAGAGACGATTAGCCATCTTTTTTACCCTGTAAATGGACAAATCAGTTATGGAAGATTTTCATTACTCTGAGAAAAATCAAGTGGGTCATGCCAGGTAAAATAAAGTATGTTTTGAATTGATGGAATGGAGATGGAAATGCAGCTTACAGAGAAGAGAGATGGAAGATTGTCCTTGCATGCATTTAGTTGTCCTTTGGACAGAAAGGAATCAGAGATGGTTGAGGACAAGCAATGTTATATTCAAAAGTTCATGATGAATTGCTTAGCTCCCTATAATACAAACTGAAAATATTTTTGATGTTTTAGACAGTTTGTGTAAGTTCTTGGTTGATGAGGTTCCAATTTATAACTGACCTTCTTTTGAGGAGGACTACACTGTTTTGGTGTAGTATACCTGTTGATATTAACATAACTGTTACCTTTATAAAAAAATAAGCACCAAAGGGTGTGTGGCCTAGTGGTCAATTAAGTAGATTGAGAACCATGAGGTCTCAGTAGGTTTGAATCCCAGCAGAGACAAAAAACACTAGTTGAGTTCTTCCCATCTATCCTAGTCTTGGTGGATAGAGTTACCTGATACTTGTTGGTAGTGGGAGGTGGCAAGTACCCTGTGGAATTAGTCAAGGTGCGTGCAAGCTGTCCCGAACGCCATGGTCATCAAAAAAAGAATAGGGATATGAAAAGTTCCTTTAACTAGAAAAGTAATGGCAAAAGAAAGATTAATGAAGTTGAAGAAGTTGCCACTTTTAGAGATAAGCTGCCATCTATATGGTTGCTACATGATATTTAATAATTGCAGATGCTCTTTAGTTTACCAACTTTACTTGTATCCCCCAAAAATTGCATGGCTCCTCTTTCTTAATCTTCATGTGTTTTTTGAATAATACTGTGTAACTGTCTATCAAACCTTAAAAGATGGAAATCACTTAGGGCCTAATTGGAAAGCCACCCTGGTAATTAGATTTGGTGTAATTGGGTGTAATTACACTGTCTGGTGTGTTTGGTTGACCATGTAATTACTTGTTGAGGTAATTGAGTGTAATTGCCAGGGGCTAATTACACTATCCAATTCTCAGGGAGGGGCTGGTAATTACATGGTATAATAACAAGCTGATTACTTTTTAATTTTTTAATTTTTTTTTTCGTTTAATTTTTTTTTTTTTTTTTTTTGAAATTGGTAACATGTTATATTCATCAGCACCCTAAAAAAAGGCCTGGTATATCATATCTACAGATACAACCTCAAACAGAACTTACAAAGAGGCCATAAAGTCTAGTAATGATTCAACATCATCAACTAACTTTTCTTTACACCAAAAATAGAGAAGAGAAATGCAGGAGTTCTTGATCTTCTTGATTGAACTGCACCTGCCTTCAAAACATCTTGCATTCCTCTCTTTCCAAATTGTCCACTATATGCAAGCTGGAACAATCTTCCACCACTCTTGACAAGTTTCTCCTTGTATATTGTTCCAACCACATATTAGGTCAAATGTACTCTAGGGCATCACCCAAGCAATTTGAGCTAATGCTGCAAAAAGTTGCCAAAGTTGTCTGGTAAATGAACAATGCAAGAAAAGATGCCCATTGGTTTCAGCTTCCTGATGGCATAGAAAACACCTAGAACATAGATGAAAACCCCTTCTTTGAAGTTTATCATGAGTGAGACAAGCTTTCCAAACAACTAGCCAAGTAAAGCAAACCACCTTAAAAGGAGCTCTTGCTTTCCATATCTCTTTCCATGGCCATGGGTCATTGAACTGCTCCAAATCCATTAAGTAGTTGTAAGCTATTTTGACAGAGAAAACAGCCTTGGTGCCACCTATCCAAGTGAGAGAATCCTCCTCCTCCTTTAGGCCTGAGAAACCTTCGAGTTTACCAAAGAGATCAGTAACTCTTGGGATTTCCCAATCATTAAGGAGCCTTCTGAATACAATATTCCACCCTTGTGGAGTCCAAAGTTCTTCAACTGTAGCATCAGGAAAGGAGGATAAAATGAACAGATCATGAAATTGATCTATCAAAGGCCCATTCCCTAACCAGTCATCTCTCCAGAAAGAGATTTTCTTCCCATTGCCCAACCTGACCCTTATATTTGCTATAAACACCTCCCATAGATTCCTGATGGATTTCCAGTATCCCACTCCATAGGTGGATGTCACTGGTTTGGTAGTCCAGTGTCCCATTTGTTCATGCCTGCACTGTATAACCTGTCTCCATAATGCTTGCTCTTCAGTGTTATATCTCCAAAGCCACTTAAATAATAGACTCATATTCTGTATTCTGAGATTCTTGATTCCTAGTCCTCCTGCCTTCTTACTCGAAATGAGGGTCTTCCACTTGACCAAATGCAAACGTTTGCTATCCCTGTTCCCCTCCCAAATAAAGTTTCTCCGCAACTTATGTATGCTTTTCCTCACTTTGTCTGGAATAGGAAGGGAGTCTAGAATACTGTTGACAAGAATGACCCTTCCCCCTAATGACAGGTACTGAGCTTTCCATTTTGCAAGCCTCCTTTCACATCTATCAAGTACCCCTTCCCATATATCAACAGCTTTGTTTTTTGAGCCCAAAGAAAGACCCAAATATTTAGTAGGTAGAGCACCCACCTCACAACCTAAAATACCGGCAAGAATTAAACAATTTGGGACTTCATTGACAGGAAACAGTTGGCTCTTTCTCCAATTGACATGAAGGCTGGAGATACCTTCAAAAACAGTAAGAATCAGCCTCAAATGCATTAGTTGGGAAGGCTCTGCATCACAAAGTATCAAAGCATCATCTGCATAAAGAAGATGTGAGATCTGTAAGATGTTTTCCCTGTTTTGAACAGTGAACCCCCTCAAATCACCATTGGTTGTAGAGATTCTCAACATACTGCTAAGCCCCTCCATGGCTATGATGAAAAGAAAAGGAGAGAGAGGGTTTCCTTGCCTTAATCCCCTTTTGGATTGAAAAAATCCTTCAGGGGATCCATTAATAAGAACAGAAAACTTCACTGTACTAATGCAATAATAAATCCATTTAAGCCATTTGTCCCCAAAACCCATGACCCTCATAATATTGATCAAATACTTCCAGTTAACATGATCAAACGCCTTTTCAAAGTCTAGTTTACAAAGGATTCCAGATTTCTTAGCCTTCTGCCTAGCGTCAACACATTCATTTGCAATAAGGGAAGCATCAATAATTTATCTACCCTTAATGAAGGCCAACTGGTGTTTGCTTACTATCTACTCAATCACCCTTTTCATTCTTTCAGCTAGAGTCTTGGAGATAATATTGTAAATACTACTAATCAGACTGATTGGCCTATAATCTCTCAATTCTTTGGCCCCATTTTTTTTTGGAATAAGAGCCACATATGTAGCATTAAGACTTTTCTCAAAAAAAGCATGAGAGTGAAAATTTTCCATAGTCTGGAGAATATCCACCTTCAAAAAGTCCCAACAAGCACTGATAAATGAATAGCCATTGGGACCGGGGACTTTGTCTTCTGCGCATAATCTGACACTGTGGAGCACCTCCTGCTCTTCAAAAGGCCTCTCCAACCATAATTTTTCCTCATCTGTGATTGTGGGCTGATTCTGAATTATAAAAAATAGATAATATGAAAAAATTTCATGGAATCACATGAAGTAAAGAATAAAAAAGAACTTAAAATAAAAAATAAATCAAGCCATGTTTATTTTTTCATCAACATAATTTTGTTAGTATTCTAATTTTAAAATTAAAGTAGAATTAATTGTTGAGTAAGGTTATAGACTTACATTTTCCTTTTTAAAAAAAAATCATATATATGTATGTTATGTTGAAATTTCACATACGAGTATTATGTTGAATTTTTGGTTTTGAATTTAGAACTTATGTTATATTTTCAGTCTCAATTGTTTTAGTAGTATTGACTTGAGACTTCACATTGCAAGTCACTTATTTTTTAGTTAGACTTGATTGATTATCTTTTTGTTAAATATTTTAATAATTTATGACATTTTATTTATAATATTTTTTTTGTCAAACATGCATTTCATGATGTTCATAGAAATCTTGTACTTTTAGTTTTTATGATTAATTCAATTGAAATATACTAATTTGAAAAATATAAATCAATTGTGTTTTTAAAATATTAGTTAAGAACATATGTTTATTAATTAATATATTTTTAAAAGACAATCTATATCTTAAATATTTAATTTAATATCATTTATAAAGTTTCTTATTTGTCTAATATAAATTTTAAATAATTAACTTTTATTTTTAAAATTTAATATAATCTTATGATTGCAATTGTGCATCCAAATAGTACATTTGTAATTACAAACAAACAAATCAGTGTAATTACTAGGCTGGTAATTACTACCCTAGTAATTACACCAATTCCAATTACCAGGTGGCTTTCCAAACAGACCCTTAGTGTTTTTCCTTTAATGGATTTGCATCCTCTCGTGGTTCAATCTAGCTTCATTAACCGCTAAGCAACACACTTAGGTGCTTTTACATGTCCTTTTCTAAATTGATATACTTCTTTACCAGAAACTGAAAATATGATATATCAGTTACTTATACAGTTTTAACACTTCATGTTTATCTTTGTTCAGTGCTGTGCTTGATGAGGTTGACATCCTCTTCAATGATGAGGATTTTGAGACTGCATTTCAATGCCTGATTAATTCATCACCTATCATCACACAATATCTATTTGTGACTGCAACTTTGCCCATGGACATATACAATAAGTTGGTAGAAAGTTTTCCTGATTGCGAACTAGTGACTGGTCCTGGTATGCACCGTACAAGCCCTGGTTTGGAAGAGGTATTTCTTATTTTACTCCTATAAGTACAAATTTACTGAATGGCGCAAATTAGTTTCTGGTTGTAGCCTTATTCTCTTGTCAAAGCTGCGCCCTAATATTTTGTATAAACTTGGTGATAAGAGCATCTTTAAAAAGGTTATGATTTCCAGATATAAATTCAAATCCTTAGTATTCCTAGGAAAAGTTGTAAAGAATGTTCTTTGTTTCAGCTGTAGGATATGTCTAATTGTAATTTCTGGTTTGATTTCCTTGGTCAAAGTAAATTATTTTTAATACGCGTACTTCCAGGGTTTCTTCTTGCCTTAGCGAAGTGAGATCTTGATTTCCATATAAATGATTAACCTCATATGCTAGCAGTGAGCACTAGCCCTGTTATTCCTGTCTATGAAAAAGAGACAAGTAGAAGTCTTTTGGTGTGGTCAATTATTTGATCAACATTTCATCACGGTAAGAACAGTTTATGATAAACCGATGATTCTCCTCTCAAAGTAATTGATAGAATATTTTTCTATTTAGACTTCTATCAGTGGGATGAAAGAACTCTCCATTTCTATTTTGTTGTTTTGTCCTGTCTGATAGGAAGAAAGTTTGACCCAAAGAGCCCCTCTTTAATTTATTACTTTAGGTCCTGGGTGTGGGGGCGTTCCATACAACATTACGACTGAGACAAAGTGGTTTATGATCCCATCAGTGAACAAACGGAACTAACTGCTTGGAAATGAAAGTTTAGGTGGGTTGTATTCCTGCACCCTATGCCAATACCAATAAAAAGAAGAAAAAGAGATCAAATTAAACATGATTGATGTTGGATGATTTTTTGGTTGTTATGTAGTTCTCACAATTATCTTCGTTGTGGATGAAAAAGAATGCTTTGCACTTTGACTTTCATTATCCAAGTTATTAAGTAGATACGTTGCATTACTTGAAATACTCTATTGTAAACCAACATTGACAATCTAGGGAAATCCCAATAGATATCTAGTACCAACACTTCTCTTCCGTACTTGGATTTGCATAAGAGTTGAGTGTGAAGCCCATGATGGTCGAGCATTAGAAATCTTAAGTTCTAATACTTGTTGCTTATGATGTGTTAGATTTATCATCACTCCTCCCATATACTTATCTTCTTCTTCGATTTACCCTTCTAATATTTGTGTTTCGGCAATTAAACTATGTCGTTTTCTTTATTCACACTACGGTAGCAATTTTGTTGCAACCTACATTCTATGGAGGTGATTGTTTCTCAGTCCATATCCTAGTAAAATTGAATTTTCACAATTTTGTTCCATGCTAGGAGAAAAGAATATCAATATGGATGTGTACAAGTGAAAATGGATAGAAATTTTTGGATGTTATAATTACAAAAAGTTCAAATGGAAACAACAAAACTACAGAAATTTGAGAATATCTCGCGGCAGTGCAAGTAATAGACTCCTGCCCAAAAATTTAGCAGCTTTTCTTGAAGAGAACTAGGCTAACATATGCTGCAAACAACACCTAGACAATTTCCTTTTTCGAACAGCGAGAGGCTTCTTCCATGATACTCATAAAAAAACGATATGGGCATGGTGTCATGTCATGTCTTCATAACTGTGGGACTGATGCTGTCTGTTTTTGCACTACCAGGTCCTTGTAGATTGCAGTGGAGATGAAACAGCTGAAAAAAGTCCGGACACAGCTTTTCTCAACAAAAAGAATGCCCTACTTCAGCTGGTGGAACGTAGCCCAGTTCCAAAAACAATTGTCTTCTGTAACAAGGTGAATAAAACTTAGTTCCTCCTGCAAGTATGTTTATTGCTCTTGGGTCGCACATAGGACAATTCTCATTCCAAATTAGATCCTGCATGTATATGCAGATTGATAGCTGCAGAAAAGTTGAGAACGCATTGAAGCGCTTTGATAGGAAAGGATTCGCGATAAAAATTTTACCGTTCCATGCTGCACTGGACCAAGAAAGCAGACTTGCGAACATGAAGGAGTTTCGTAGCTCAAAGGTGGAGGACGTTTCTTTGTTCTTGGTGTGCACTGATAGGTATGCTGTAGCAGAGTCCTTTATTGATAGTTATTTGTGTCAGTTAGATGACACACTTCAGCTGTTTCCCTCACTAGAAGAAGGGACAAGAAATCTGAACTGATGTCTTCTAAACAATGTTGCAGAGCATCCCGAGGTATTGACTTTGAAGGTGTAGACCACGTAGTCCTCTTTGATTATCCCCGAGACCCTAGTGAATATGTACGTCGTGTTGGCAGAACTGCCAGGGGTGCTGGAGGAAAAGGAAAGGCATTCATATTTGTCGTTGGGAAGCAAGTTTCTCTTGCTCGAAGGGTTATGGAAAGAAACAGTAAAGGCCATCCACTCCATGATGTGCCATCAATATTGACTTAGCATATTGCACAAGGGAGCATGGAACCTGGAAAACAAGACAACTCAAAAAGGCTTTTATTTTGCAAAACCTTATCGTCATCTGCCATTATGTGCCTCCCCTCTATTGAGCACACCTATTTCTTCTCATACCTGGATCGCAAATGAGGAGAACTGATGATCCTTTCTGTTGTCAAAGATCAATCTTGTTCAAGCTCTATCCTTTTTTCAGCCGAAAAAGGACTAATTTTCATTATTACTAGACAGTTAATTACATAGCTTGATTTGTTTAGGATATCTTGTACCTGGACAATTATTTTCAAATGAAGACAGAAAAACCAGGGGGTAAATTATTTTCAAACCTGTTTTTAGTGCCATGATTTCAGCATAGATGTTTGTTGTGTATGGAATATTCTTGCCGAACCCTATAATCCAGTTTCTGTGTTTGTCTCTGATTACTCCATCGATTCCTCTTGGAGTCTACATGTTTCTCTATTCTTGAGTTTACAAGTACATTCATCCAGTGATTTACCATTTTCTGTAGCAACTTTGAGTACATTATCTTTTCCTATCTACTGTTTGTTAGTTAGTAGACAATATTCAATAGCTATGAGAAAGAACGATTTTGTTGTCATGTTTCCTATTTTTTCACTTGAATTATTTGAGGATAAATAATTGTCATCTTTATAAATTGATCACTCACAAGATGTCTATTTTCAATTTAAAAAAGATTAACCATCTACTTTTAAAATTGAAAAAAACAGTCAATGATAAAATTGAATAAACCATCTACATTTACACATAAAAAATGTAAGTTGTAGTTTTAATATGTGGGAAAATGCATAAGTACCCTCCAACCTATGCCCGAAATTCCAGAGACACACTTATACTATACTAAGGTCCTATTACCCCCGAACTTATTTTATAAATAATTTTCTACCCCGAACTTAGTTTTGAACATGGATAGTATAACTGCGTGAACACAAAAACATTCATGCACAAGTTTCCTTTTCGTTTTAATTTAATATATTATATGAAAATTTTATAATTTGTTTTAGATATTCATCAATGAGTGCTACTCAATGGAATGAATTATATCATTTAAAAAGAATTATATCATTTAAATTGATCACATAATTATATCATTTAAAAAGAATTATATCATTTAAATTGATCACATATTTGATAAGAAGGTGTATATATTTTTGTTACTATCCATGTTCAAAACTTTAACTATTAAGTTATGTATGTTCTTTTCTTTTTCTTATTTGTGATGATAGCCAAATTAAAGTTTAAATTTGAATTTTGAAGCTTAACATCGATAATCCATCACTTTATTTTTTGTACTCTTCTTCCTTTTCTTTTTGTGTGTGTGAAAATTGTTATTTTTTGTCTTAAATGATTAATCTATTATGTAGAAAATAATTTTTCTTGTTAGTGTATAAACTTTATAAAATAAATTTAAGGGCCTCTTAATATGATTTTGCCTTAGGCCACGAGATCTATTGAGCCGCCCCTGGGCCTACCAAACAACCCCATAATTTTAGGTTCTTGACCGTCGGCATGGCATATGGTATTGTTGGTAATACCTCTTTCGTAAAGGAGCTGTGTAGTGGGCAACCTGTTATGAGAGACCATCTAAATAAAGAATTTATGAGAATTGAGTCTTCCAAATCTATTTGAAATTATGGAGAATCAATGTTAATCATTCTGTTGTGCCTTCTTCTATTGTTTAAAGCAATCATATGGGTCATTGTTAATCATTTTGCTGTGCCTTCTTCTATTGTTTAAAGCAATCATATGATAAACACTTTTAATACTTCCTTTAAGTCAATTTATGTGACACCCTTTACTTTTTATAAAAATTTCCGTAATAAATTGGAAAAACACCACGTATATTCATACCATTTTTAACACCTATTTCCGCATTTACAACCCTTTTTTTAGAAATTATAAAAAATCCTTGATTTTTCGTGTGTTATAACCTATAGATCTGGCGCCCCAAAGCACCCAAAAAATTTTCTCAAAAAAATTTATGAGGCCTCCGTAAGGATTTGGGGAACCACCACGTCTACTCACACCATTTTTTAACGCCTATTTCCGCATTTACAAGACCTATTTTAGGAATCACCAAAAATCCTCGATTTTTCGTGTTATAGCCCATGGATCTAGCGCCTCGGAGCACCCAAAATTATTTTCTCAAAATACTTTATAAGGACCTCCATAATGAGTTGGGGAACCACCACGTATACTCACACCATTTTTTAACGTCATTTTTCGTGTGTTATAGCCAATGGATCTAGCGCCCGGAGCACCCAAATTTTTTTCTTAAAAAACATTATGAGGACCTTCGTAATGAGTTGGGGAGCCATCACGTATATTCACACCATTTTTAACGTCTATTTTCAAATTTACAAGTCTTTTTTTATAAATTACCCAAAATCCTCGATTTTTCGTGTGTTATAGCCATGGATCTGGCCCCGGAGCACCCACAATTTTTTTCTCAAAAAACTTAATGAGGACCTCCGTAATGAGTTGGGGAACCACCACATATACTCACACCATTTTTAACGTCTATTTCCGCATTTACAAGCCCTTTTTAGGAATTATCCAAAATCCTCGATTATTTGTGTTTAGCTCAAGGATCCAGTGCCCAGAGCACCCAAATTTTTTTCTCAAAAAACTTTATGAGGAGCTTTGTAATGAGTTGGGGAACTACCAAGTCTACTCACACAATTTTTTAACGCTTATTTTCGCATTTACAAGTTTTTTTTTTAGAAATAACTCAAAATCCTCAATTTTTTCGTGTGTTATAGGCCATGGATATGGCGCCCTAGAGCACCCAAATTTATTTTCTCAAAAACCTTCATGAGGACCTCCGTAATAAGTTGGGGAACCACCACGTATGCTCACGCCATTTTGTTAACGCCTATTTTCACATTTACACGCTCTTTTTTAGGAATTACTCAAAATTCTTTATTTTTGGTGTGTTTTATCCCATGGATCTGGCGCCACGGAGCACCCAATTTTTTTTTCGAAAAAAACTTTATGATGACCTCTGTAATGATTTGGGGAGCCATCATGTATACTCACACCATTTTTAACGCCTATTTCCGCATTTACAAGACCTCTTTTGGGAATTACCCAATATCCTCGATTTTTCGTGCCCATTGTCTAGCGCTCCAGTGCTCTAAAAATTGTTTTCTCAAAAAACTTTATGAGGACCTCCGAAATGAGTTGGGGAACCACCATATATACTCACACCACTTTTTAACGCCTATTTCCACATTTACAGGCCTTTATTACGAATTATCTAAAATCCTCAATTTTTCGTGTGCATAGCCTATGGATCTGGCGCCTCGAAGCACTTAAATTTTTTTTCTCAAATAAATTTATAGGACATCCGTAATGAGTTGGGGAACAATCACGTATACTCACATCATTTTTTAACGTCGATTTCAGCATTTACAGGCCCTTTTTAGGAATTATCCAAAATCCTCGATTTTATGTGTGTTATAGCCCATGGATCTAGCATTCAAGAGAACCCAAAATTTTTTTCTCAAAAAACTTCATGAGTACTTTCACAATGAGTTGAGGAACCACTACGTATACTCACACCATTTTTAAGGTCTATTTCCGCATTTACAAGCCCTTTTTGAGAAGTACCCAAAATCCTTGATTTTTCGTGTGTTATAACCCATGGACCTGACGCTCCGAATCACCCAAAATCTCTTGTTCAAAAAATTTTATGAGGACCACTGTAATGAGTTGGGAAACCACCACGTATACTCCACCATTTTAAATGTATATTTCCGCATTTACAGGCCCTTTTTTAGGAATGATCCAAAATTCTCAATTTTTCGTGTGTTATAGCCCATAGATCTGACGTCGTGAAACACTAAAAAAGAATTTCGCAAAAAACTTTATGAGGACCTACGAAATGAGTTGGGGAACCACCACATATATTCACACCATTTTTAACGCCTATTTTTGAATTTACAGACCCTTTTTAAAGAATTACCCTAAATCTTAGATTTTTCGAGTGTTATAGCCTATGGATTTGGCGCTTCGGAGCACCCAAAATCGTTTTCTCAAAAAACTTAATGAGGACCTCCGTAAAGAGTTGGGGAACAACCACGTATACTCACACAATGCCAATTTTCACATTTACAGGCCTTTTTTAGGAATTACCTAATACCTAATTTTTTCATGTGTTATAGCCTATAGATCTGGCGCCCCAGAGCACCCAAGTTTTTTTTCTCAAAAAACTTTATTAGGACCTCCGTTATGAGTAGATCCGCATTTATAGGCCTTTTTTTAGGAATTACGAAGAATCCTCGATTTTCGTCTATTATATAGCCCATGGATCTGGCGCCCCAGAGCACCTAATTTTTTTTTGTCAAAAAACTTTATGAGTACCTCCGCAATGAGTTGGGGACCACCACGTATACTCACATCATTTTTAACACCTATTTTCGCATTTACTGGCCCTTTTTTAGGAATTACCAAAATCCTCACTTTTTCGTGCATTATATAGCCCATGGATCTGGCGACCCGGAGCACCCAATTTTTTTCTCAAAAAACCTTATGAGGACCTCTATAATGTGTTGGGGAACCACCACGAATACTCAAAGCATTTTTAACGTCTATTTTCGCATTTACAGGTCCTTTTTCAGGAATTACCCAAAATCCTCTATTTTTCGTGTTTATAGCCCAAGGATCTGGCATCCCGGAGCACCCAATTTTTTTTTCTCAAAAGACTTTATGAGGATTCTGTAATGAGTTGGTGAATTACCACGTATGCTCACACCATTTTATTAAGGCTTATTTTCGCATTACATGCCCTTGTTAGGAATTACCTAAAATCCTCGATTTTGCGTGTATTATAGCCATGGATCCGATGCCCCAGAGTACCTGAAATGTTTTTTCTCAAAAAACTTTATGAGGACCTCCACAATGAGTTGGGGAACCACCACACATACTCACACCATTTTAACGCCTATTTTCGTATTTACAATTCCTTTTTTCGAAATTAAGCAAAATCCTCTATTTTTTCGTGTGTTATAATCAATAGTTATGGCGCCCCGGAGCACCCAAAATTATTTTTTGAAAAAAGTTTATGAGGACCTCCGTAATGAGTTGGGGAACCACCACTTATACTCACACCATTTTTTAACGTCTATTTTCACATTTACAAGCCTTTTTTTAGTAATTACCTAAAGTCCTCGATTTTTCGTGAGTTGCCCATGGATCTGGCGCCCTGGAGCACCCAATTTTTTTTTGTCAAAAAACCTTATGAGCACCTCCGTAATGAGTTGGGGAACCACCACGTATACTCACACAATTTTTAATGCCTATTTCCTCATTTAAAAACCTTTTTTAGGAATTACCCAAAATCTTTAATTTTATCGTGTGTTATAAGGATCTTGCGCCTCGGAGAACCCAAAATTTTTTCTCAAAAAACTTTATGAGGACCCCTGTAATGTGTTGGAGAACTACCACGTATACTCACACTATTTTTAATGCATAATTCCGCATTTAAAAATCTATTTATTAGAAATTTTCCAAAATCCTTGATTTTTCGTGTGTTATAACCCATGAATCTGGCCCCCCGAAACAACCAAACTATTTTTCTCAAAAATCTTTATGAGGACCTCCGTAATGAGTTGGGGAACTACCACGTATATTCACACAATTTTTAACGCTTATTTCCACATTTACAGGCTCATTTTTAGAAATTACTCAAAATCCTTGATTTTTTGTGTGTTATAGCCCATTGATCTGGCTCCCCAGAGAACTCATAATTATTTTCTCATAAAAACCTTATAAGCACCTCCGTAATGTGTTGGGGAACCACCACGTATACTCACACCATTTTTAATGTCTATTTCCGCATTTACAAGCCAATTTTTAGGATTTACCCAATTTTTTTTATTTTTCATATGTTATAGCTCATGGATTTGGAACCCCGAAGCACCCACATTTGTTTTTCTTTAAAAACATTATGAGGACCTCCGTAATGAGTTGGGGAACCACCACATATACTTACACCATTTTTAATGCCTATTTCCGCATTTACAGACCCCTTTTTAGGAATTACCCAAAATCATCAATTTTTCCTGTGTTATAGCCCATGGAACTGGTGCCCCGAAGCACCCAAATTTTTTATTCTCAAAATATTTTATGTGGACCTCCACAATGATTTGGGGATCCACCACATATACTCACACCATTTTTTTAACGCCTATTTTCGTATTTTCAGGCCTTTTTTTTAGGAATTTTCCAAAATCCCCGATTTTTCGTGTGTTATAGCACATGGATATAGCACCCCGGAGCAACCAAATTTTTTTTCTCAAAAAACTGTATAAGGACCTTCGTAATGAGTGGAGGAACTACCACATATACTGACAAAATTTTTTAACGCCTATTTCCGTATTTATAGGCCCCTTTTAGAATTACCCAAAATCCTCAATTTTTAGTGTAGTCCATTAATCTGGCGCCCCGGAGCACCCAAATTTTTTTCCCTAAAAACTTTATAAGAACCTCCGTAATGAGTTAGGGAACCATCACGTATACTCACATGATTTTTTAATGCATATTTTTGCATTTACAGGCCTTTTTTAGGAATTACACAAAATCTTCGATTTTTCGTGTGTTATAGCCCATGGATCTGGCGCTTTGGAGCACCCACTATTTTTTTCTCAAAAACTTTATGAGGACCTCCATAATGAGTTGGGGAACCCCCACATATACTCACACCATTTTAACGCCTATTTCCATATTTACAGGGCCTATTTTGGAATTACCCAAAATCATCAATTTTTCATGTGTATAGCCCATGTATCTAGCGCCCCGGAGCACCCACAATTTTTTTTCTCAAAAAACTTTATGAGGACCTCCGTAATTTGTTGGGGAACCATCACGTATACTCACACCATTTTTTAACACCAATATCCGCATTTACAGGCCCTTTTTTAGATATTACCCAAAATCCTCAATTTTCGTGTGTTATATCCCATAGATCTAGCGCCCCGGAGCACCTAATATTTTTTTTGCAAAAAATCTTTTTGAGGACCTCTGTAATGAGTTGGGGAACCATCACGTATACTCACACAATTTTTTTAACGCCTATTTCTGCATTTACAGGCCATTTTTCAAGAATTACCCAAAATCCTTGATTTTTCGTGTGTTATAGCCCATGGATCTGGCGTCCCGAGCACCCAAAATATTTTTCTCAAAAAAATTTATGACGACCTCCATAATGATTTGGGGAACCACCACGTATACTCACACTATTTTTTTAACACTCATTCCACATTTTCTAGTCTTTTTTTAGAAATTAACCAAAATTCTCAATTTTTCGTGCGTTATAGCCCATAGATCTGGTGCTTCGAAGCACCCAATTTTTTTTCTTAGAAAACTTTATTAGGACCTATATAATAAGTTGGGGAACCACCACGTATACTCACACTATATTTTTAACGCATGTTTCAACATTTACAGGTCTTTTTTTAAGAACTACCCAAATTTCTTGATTTTTCGTGTGTTATAGACCATGGATCTGGCACCCTGGAGCACCCCAAATATTTTCTCAAAAGAGTTTATGAGGACCTCCATAATGAGTTGGGGAACCACCACATATACTCACACCATTTTAACGCCTATTTCCACATTTACGGGCTGTTTTTTAGAAATTATCCAAATTCCTCAATTTTTCGTGTATTATATCCAATGGATCTGGCGCTCTGGAGCATCTAAAGATTTTTTTCTCAAAAAACATTATGAAGACCTCTATAATGAGTTGGGGAACCAATACGTATACTCACACAAATTTTTAACGCATATTTTCGCATTTACAGGCCTTACTTAAGAATTATCCAAAATTCTCAATTTTTCGTGTTATAACCCATGGATCTGGCGCCCTGGATTACCCAATTTGTTTTTCTCAAAAATTTTTACGAGAACCTCTGTATTGAGCTAGGTAACCACCACATATACTCATACAATTTTTACGCCTATTTCCGCATTTAGAGGCCCTCTTTTAGGAATTACCCAAAATTCTCGATTTTCGTCTATTATAGCCCATGGATCTGGCGCCCAGAGCATTCAAAACCTTTTTCTCTAAAAACTTTATGAGGACCTCCGAAATGAGTTGGGGAACCACCACGTATACTCACACTATTTTTAATGCCTTTTTCGACATTTACATGCCCTTTTTTAGGAATTACCCAAAATCTTTGATTTTTTGTATGTTATAGCCCATTGATCTAGCACCCCAGAGCACCCAAACTTTTTTTCTGAAAATTTTTTAGGAGGACCTCCGTAATGAGTTGGGGAACCACCACGTATACTCACTCCATTTTGAACGCCTATTTCCGCATTTAAAGGCCCCTTTTTAGGAATTACCCAAAATCCTCGATTTTTCGTGTTTATATATATCCCATGGATCTGGCACCCCAGAGCACCCAAATATTTTTTTTTCTCAAAAACCTTTATGAAGACCTCTGTAATGAGTTGGGGAACCACCACATATACTCACACCATTTTTAACGCCTATTTCTGCATTTACAAGCCCTATTTTAGAAACTACCCTAAATCCTTGATTTTTCGTGTGTTATATGGCCCATGGATCTAGCGCTCCGGAGCATCCAAAGATTTTTTCTCAAAAAACATTATGAGGACCTCTGTAATGAGTTGGGGAACCAATAAGTAAACTCACACAATTTTTTAACGCCTATTTTCGCATCTACATGCATTTCTTAGGAATTACGAAATATTCGCAATTTTTTGTGTTATAGCCCATGGATCTGGTGCCCTGGATTACACAGTTTTTTTTCTCAAAAAACTTTATGAGGACCTCTGTATTGAGTTGGGGAACCACCATGTTTACTCATACCATTTTTTACGCCTATTTTCGCATTTAGAGGCTCTTTTTTAGGAATGACCCAAAATTCTTGATTTTTGTCTGTTATATCCCATGGATCTGGCGCCCGGAGCATGACGAGCACAATCACACTATAAGTTTAGCGCTTTGCTAGTCAAAGATAGTATAGTATAAAGATCATCTCCACAGGGATTGTTACAAATAATAATTCAATTAAATCTTGCTACCTATTATTCAGGTGATCAAAAGAAAGGAGTTGGTTGTGATTATGAACCACTTTTATAGACTAAATGATAATTAATAACAATTAGTAACTATGAAGTCTATTATGAATAATAAAAGATAGGGTACAAGACGAAACACGTGCATAATGATAGTTGGGATTTGACCACATTCATTTATCACATCTAAAGTTCTATCGATTCTCTCGAATTCGATAGCTTATTATAGTATCCTTAAGCCTTTTTCTTCCGAGTAAATCTCAAGTTAAAGAATAAACCAATTATAATCATGTGATTCTATTATGCAAGAACATGCTAATGAGTGTTCTTAAGGAAGTAACGTCCTTCAACTATTTTTCCTTGAGATTTAATCAATAATTATCAACAAGCTCCTTCGATTACTTTATAGAACATATATTGATTCAATCCAACAAAACTATTCAACAATATTCACCAAGATATTCCTCTTTCGATTAAATAAAATAATGAACAAGGTTGCAATTCAATTCAAATTCCCATAACAAGTTCAAGCATAAGATGAAAATCAAAATCCCAACAAATTCATCAATACAACATGTTTGTCAAATACCCTTTAAGAACTACTCCATGGATGAGAACAAGTTTACTAAGAACAAAGATGAAAAAGAAGACATAGTAATCAAACTTTGAATCCCAACTTCCGTTTTGGATTCGAGTATTGTACCACATGTTCCACCTCCTCTTCTTTGTAACCTAGAGTTTATTTTTGGTTTTTTTCTCGATCATCTCGCCTTGGGGAAAACTCCAACATCATATAGCATAGGGTTTCCTTCGAAATTCCAAAAACACCCTTCCTTTAATGATTTCACGCCTCCCCGCCGCGCAGGCGCGCCACTGGAAACCCAAGCGCGCAACCGGCGCGCGGAGAGGCAGTAGCTGCTTTAATGTGTCCGCGCAGGCGCGCCGCTAGACACTTAAGCGCGCGACCACCGCGCGGGCAGATAGCTTAGATGATGCACATTTTTGTTCTTTTTTTCTTTCTTTAGCATTCTTGTTAGCCTTTCTCACTAATCATGTTCAACACTTGAATTTACACACCTACACATATGAAACACAGACAATTAATTGCAAAGTTCACATTCAAAACTTATCTAAATTCATCTCATTTAATTACCCATCAGAGCGCCCAAACTTTTTTCTCTAAAAACTTTATGAGACCTCCGAAATGAGTTGGGGAACCACCACGTGTACTCACATCATTTTTAACGCCTATTTCCCCATTTACATGCCCTTTTTTAGGAATTAACCTAAATCCTCAATTTTCGTATGTTATAGCCCATTGATCTAGCGCTCCGGAGCACCCAAACTTTTTTCTCAAAAAGCTTTATGAGGACCTCCGTAATGAGTTGGGAAACCATCATGTATACTCACTCCATTTTGAACGCCTATTTCTGCATTTAAAGGCCCTTTTTTAGGAATTACCCAAAATACTCAATTTTTCATGTTTATATCCCATGGATCTGGCCCCCCAGAGCACCCAAATATTTTTTTTCTGTAAAAACTTTATGAGGACCTCCGTAATGAGTTGGGGAACCACCACGTATACTCACACCATTTTTAACGCTTATTTCTGCATTTACAGGCCCTTTTTTAGGAATTACCCAAAATCATCAATTTAATGTGTTATAGCCCATAAATCTGGCTCCCCAAAGCACCCAATTTTTTTTCTCAAAAAATATTATGAGGACCTCCGTAATGAGTTGGAGAACCACCATGTATACTCACACAAATTTTTTAACGCCTATTTCCGCATTTACAGGCCCTTTTTTAGCAATTACCCAAAATTCTCGATTTTTCGTGTGTGATAGCCCATGAACCTTGCGCCCGGAGCACCC
This sequence comes from Solanum lignicaule, assembly GCA_029582545.1. Lineage (NCBI taxonomy): Eukaryota > Viridiplantae > Streptophyta > Magnoliopsida > Solanales > Solanaceae > Solanum > Solanum lignicaule. The sequence goes on from JAJOOF010005732.1 coordinate 46,945, forward strand.
AAAACTTTTTCCTAAAAAACTTTATTAGGACCTTCATAATGAGTTGGGGAACTAGTACGTATACTCACACCATTTTTAACGCCTATTTCCGCATTTAAATGTCATTTTTTAGAAATTACCCAAAATCCTCAATTTTTCGTGTGTTATAGCCCATGGATCTGGCGCACCGGAGATCCCAAATTTTTTTCTCAAAAAATTTCATAAGGACCTCCATAATTAGTTGGGGAACTACCACATATACTCACACCATTTTTAACGCCTATTTCTCCATTTACATGCACTTTTTTAGGAATTACCCAAAATCCTCAATTTTTCGTTTGTTATAGCCCTTTGATCTGGCACCACGGATGAAACGACCCCAAAAATGCCCGAAAATGTGCTTCGGAAACACCTATAATTGTAATTTTCATATATCTCAAAATCCGTGCATGATTTCGGAAATTCGACTTCATATTCTTATTCAGGGGGTCAAATTGAGTGGGAAAT